>JAKCPI010023705.1:0-14867 GCA_023213315.1 Euborellia annulipes | reverse complement strand
ATAGAGCGGGCGCTGGAGGTAGTTGAGTATGCAAAATTTGAGGACCGAATTCTGACAATGGATTTGGGCTAAGAATAGCTCCCAGAATAAGGATCCGGATCTTGCCGGGCCAATTTTTGGTCCAATTTTTTTTTTACCCCCACCCCATAGGAAATCAATGGAGTGCATGCTAAGATGATGTGAAGATTTGCAATTATGGTCAAATTCGAGTACTTAAAACCTCAAACAATGAAAAAACTGTCTTGTCAGCAACTGAGGGGATCCTCTAGAGTCCCCTGAGAAGTACTTATCTTGCCACCAGTTGTGGTGGTCCCCTCTAACCCCCCTTCATCTCTTTTCTCTCTCTTTGTTATAAATTTAAATATACGGCTTTAACACCATGCCAAATTGTGGGGACCGGCAATTATGTTCATAATCCACTACCTGGTATCCCAATCAATGAAAAATACTATCTTGCCGCCAGCTGCGGTGGTCCTCTCTAACCCCTTTACCTCTTTCTCTCTCTTTGTTATAAATTTAAATATACGGCTTTAACATCATGCCAAATTGTGGGGACCGGCAATTATGTTCATAATCCACTAGCTGGTATCCCAATCAATGAAAAATACTATCTTGCCGCCAACTGCGGTGGTCCCCTAACCCCTTCACCTCTTTTCTCTCTCTTTGTTATAAATTTAAATATACGGCCTTAACATCATGCCAAATTGTGGGGACCGGCAATTATGTTCATAATCCACTCAGCTGGTATCCCAATCAATGAAAAATACTCATCTTGCCGCCAACTGCGGTGGTCTCTTCTAACCCCTTTACCTCTTTGCTCTCTTGTTATAAATTTAAATATACGGCTTTAA
Organism: Euborellia annulipes; assembly: GCA_023213315.1. Classification (NCBI taxonomy): domain Eukaryota; kingdom Metazoa; phylum Arthropoda; class Insecta; order Dermaptera; family Anisolabididae; genus Euborellia; species Euborellia annulipes. Next base: position 14,016 of record JAKCPI010023705.1, on the reverse strand, counting down.
CATCATGCCAAATTGTGGGGACCGGCAATTATGTTCATAATCCACTCTGGTATCCCAATCAATGAAAAATACTATCTCAGCTGCGGTGGTCCCCTACCTCCCTTCACCTCTTTTTCTCTCCCTTTATTATACATTTAGATGTACTGTCTTAAAACCATGCCAAATTGTGGGGACCGGCAATTATGCTCATAATCTACTACCTGGTGTATTTATAATAAAGGGAGATAAAAGAGGTGAAGAGGTTAGAGGGGACCACCACAACTGGTGGCAAGATAGTATTTTTCATTGATTGGAGCACCAGGTAGTGGATTATGAGCATAATTGCCGGTCCCCACAATTTGGCATGATGTTAAGGCCGTATATTTAAATTTATAACAGAGAGAGATAAAAGACGTGAAGGGGTTAAAGGGGACCACCGCAGTTGGCGGCAAGATAGTATTTTTCATTGATTGGGATACCAGCTAGTGGATTATGAACATAATTGCCGGCCCCCACAATTTGGCATGGTGTTAAAGCCGTATATTTAAATTTATAACAGAGAGTGTTAAAAGAGGTGAAGGGGTTAGAGGGGACCACCGCAGTTGGCGGCAAGATAGTATTTTTCATTGGTTGGGATACCAGCTAGTGGATTATGAGCATAATTGCCGGTCCCCACAATTTGGCATGATGTTAAGGCCGTATATTTAAATTTATAACAAAGAGAGAGATAAAAGAGGTGAAGGGGTTAGAGGGGACCACCGCAGTTGGCGGCAAGATAGTATTTTTCATTGATTGGGATACCAGCTAGTGGATTATGAACATAATTGCCGGTCCCCACAATTTGGCATGGTGTTAAAGCCGTATATTTAAATTTATAACAAAGAGAGAGAAAAGAGATGAAGGGGTTAGAGGGGACCACCACAACTGGTGGCAAGATAGTACTTCTCAGGGGACTCTAGAGGATCCCCTCAGTTGCTGACAAGACAGTTTTTTCATTGTTTGAGGTTTTAAGTACTCGAATTTGACCATAATTGCAAATCTTCACATCATCTTAGCATGCACTCCATTGATTTCCTATGGGGTGGGGGTAAAAAAAAATTGGACCAAAAATTGGCCCGGCAAGATCCGGATCCTTATTCTGGGAGCTATTCTTAGCCCAAATCCATTGTCAGAATTCGGTCCTCAAATTTTGCATACTCAACTACCTCCAGCGCCTGGTCTATTAAGTCAAAGTGACATCAAATATTTTAAAAATTATTTAATTTTTTTACATTTTAAATTTATAATAAAAAAAAAAACTAATCTTTTTCTTGATCTCAGATGTCCGAAAATAAATATTTTAAATTTTTTGATTTTTTTTTATAGGTCGGTGCCCGCCGATTTCATTTGCATGACCGTCCGTTTATTTAGACTTGCTACCAGGTTGTCTCATACGGAGTGGAAAATGGTGGGGGGTTTTGGCAGATGACGTCACTCGAGTCCAAGATTCCCTAGTGGCAAACGTTCTGAGCATATTTTGTTCTTAACATTACACGTGCTTTAATAAATCGATTTGGACATTGTTTTATCATTTTTGCTTATATTGGAGGTAATTAATTGAATGTTAAATCAAATAGTTAAAAAATATATATTTGATTCTAATCATAACCTTTTTCAAAATATTCGATTTAGGCTGTTTTTTCATCTTTTTCAATCAACTTTTCATTTGTGTGTTTGTGGCGCTTTCTTTACATGGATTCAAGGTAATTAATGAAATACTAAATCAATTATTTAAAATATACAGGGTCCGCCATCTAACTTTTTTTTAACTAGCTGTTATTTCAACACTGGTAACCTTAATGTCACTTCTGATTTGACAAAAAGTCAGTTTTATCCTTCCGCTGAACGAAAATGGTTGTGTATACGCTTGAGGAACGCGTGAAAATAGTGCAGTTTTACTTTGAAAATCATGGTAATGTTGCAGAATGTGTGCGACAATTACGTACGGAAATGGGAAGAAAAGAGGCGCCGTCAGCTCCGTTTTCTTTTGAAGAAATTGAGAGAAACTGGCACTATTATTGACAAACCAACAAGTGATAAGCCAAAAACAGTGCGCACAACCGAGAATATCGCAGGAGCCGCCGTTACGGTTAATGGCGACCGCCATGATTTCTGATTGCTTGTTCCCCGAAACTTGAAGAGCAAGATTTGGAAAACATTTGGTTCCAACAAGACGGCGCTCCGTGTCACACAGCTAAACTTACAATCGGACTTTTGCGCACTGTCTTCGGAGACCGAATTATCAGCAGAAATTCTGATGTCGATTTGACACCGTTAGACTATTATTTCTGGGGAGCCGTCAAAGACAAATGTTATGCAGACAAACCAGAGACAATTCAAGCTTTGAAGGACAACATTCGTGCAGCCATAGCTAAAATAGAGCCGTATACTATCACAAATGTACTCAAAAATTGGACCGACCGTATGGCGTACTGCAAGGCCAGCCGAGGCAGCCATTTGAATGAAATAGTATTTCATAAATAATCGGAAGGTGTATACTTCACTATGAAAAAATAAATTTGAAAATTCATCCAACCGTTTTTGTTTTATTGCATTTAAAAAAAAAAAAAAATGTTAAATGGCCGACCCTGTATATTTGATTCTAATCATTCTTTTAGATGCCTGGAACAATTTGCTCAGTTGCAATTTGTAAAAATTATTTTTATAAACAAAAGGAAGGAGAAGAAAAATTATTGTTTTTTTTTTCATTTCCAAAAGATGATAACCTACGAAAAGAATGGATTAGAAGAAGTTATCGAAAAGATAGTGTAAATCCAAAAACGGGAAGAATTTGCAACGTGCAAAATCTGATCTTCAAGAAGACATGCGAGCGAAAATTATGAATTTACCTCTCAAAATTCAATTAAACCCAACAGGTAGGTAAAAAATACTCTATATATATACAAGGCTTTTTTCACTATAGGCTATACCCATGTCCACTGAGATTCTAATTTTACTTTTTATTTTAGTAATATCTTATTTATTATTAATATATCAATTTTTTCAGCTGTTCCATCGTTATTTTTAAAACCAAGTGATGTACTAATTCCTGAGGAATCAGCCCGATTAGCCCGAGATAAAAGAAAGGAAGAAAAAGGAATATTGGAAGATTTAATGAAGAAGGTTTCTGAAACTTCAAGTCTACAAACAAATATTTCACAGACAGAAAAAGATGAAGAGGATAAAATAGATGAAGAAAAAAAATATAACAAAGGCAGTTTAAAAAAGAAAAAAACATAGTAAATAAAATAACTAAATATGTATTTAAAAAATGCCCAGAAATTCCTATAACTTTAGAAAAATCATTCGTTAAATTAAGAGTTTTACTTAGAATAAAATTTTTTAATACTCAAAGAGTAGTTACTAATAGAATTTCTTTAATGAAAAGAAAACTTTCTGACGAGGGAAGAAAAAATCTTAAAAAAAGAAGAAAACTATTTCATAAGAAATAAATATTAATATAATAATAGACAGGAACAAGACAGGCGTTTCGGTTTTAATTAAATAAAGCCATCATCAGTTCTCAAGAGATTATTAGCTCAAGGTTGGGATGCAGAGAGTGTTGTTTTATATAAACATATACAATATTATATAAAAATATAACATTTGCACAGACAATAATCTCTTGAGAACTGATGATGGCTTTTATTTAATTAAAACCGAAACGCCTTCTGGATTGATAGGATTTTTATTCGATAGGGACTGTCCTGTTGGGCTGACATTCTCTCTTCCTGTCTATTATTCTATTAATATTTATTTCTTATGAAATAGTTTAGGTAGAGAGGTCATACCATCCTTGTTAAGGTTTTTGGCCAGGTTTTCCTTAACAACTTAAGGCGAATGTCGGGATGGCTAATGCGACGTTTACTATACATTTCTATTTTTTTCCCTTTTGATTTGTTTTGTTATATTTGTTATTATATTTAAATTTGTATTGTGTTTGTTGGACCTAGCCACCGGGGACTGGTGCCTCTAAGCGGGTCGTAATAAATTTATTTATTTTATTTAAAATATGTTCCATTTTTATTTTTTTGAAATATTATTTAATGTTTTTTTTCAGTACTAGAGAAAATAATAATTTTTTTTTTAAATATATTAATTAAATACGGTAATAGAAAGTAAAACAAAAATGAAGACAATTCGGAAAAAAATACTTTCTACTTATATAATATTGTTATATAGGTAAGAGAAACTAAAAGGAAAAATTAAATATTTTAATTTAAAATTTATATTCAACTATCAAAAATGATGAAAGAAAATTAAAATGAACAACTTTTAAATATAAATCGTAAAAAGCCAGAGAGAGATAAATACTATATATTAAATAAGAATTCAAATTTGGGCTTCTTGATGACGATTTCCCGCCTTCGCTCTGATTGGCCGAGCCGTATGAGACAACCTTGTCATTTATTAGCCTTGCTTGCTACCCGCCCGTAATTTTTTCATGGCCTCCAAAACCCGCCCGGCCCGGCCCGCAGGCCTACCCGTACCCGTACAGGGCTCTAGACTTGAGTTTGTCATTGACATGTGTTGGTAATGCTCTTCGACAAAACATTTTGTCCAAGAGCAAAACGTTTTGTTCACAAAACATTTTGCCTAATCGGTGTGCGTTGATCCATATAAAAACATTGAAAATAAAGTTTTAGGCACGATTCATCAAAAATGTTTTGCTCAATCGGTGTGCGTTCAGCCTTATATCTTCTTGCCGCTTACCTTAGATAGTCGAGATGCTAGCTTATCTCTCTTGCTACTTACTACAATAACTACTGGATGGAGGCCCCGAAGTCTATCCAAAGAACAACCAACCTTCAGAGACCTCCACTAACCAGACCCAGAAAACAGACCATCTCCATCATTACTTCCTAATTCGATGCTCCTAAGGGGAAACCAAACTCAATGTCATCAACCAACTCGACTTAAACAAGAAAATTTATACTAGTGATGAGAAGTGGCTGTAGACTTTGAATTGGGTATAGGAGACTTTGCAGCCAGTGAAATTAAATAAAAAACTTATTTAATTATTAATCGTCGTTAATTGTTAGAATTAATCGTCCTGAGGAAGGTCGTGACTTGCGACCGAAACGTCGACGATTAATAATTAAATTAATTCTAACAATTAATCGTCCTGAGGAAGGTCGTGACTTGCGACCGAAACGTCGACGATTAATAATTAAATAAGTTTTTTATTTAATTTCCTTGGCTGCAAAGTCTCCTATACCCAAGAAACTTTATTTTCGTATATACAAGGGGTAATTAGCTTTATTGAAAACATTATACAAATACCTTTTAGTCCCCTTCATTATCCTCTTCTTCTCTATCAATACATCAGTCTTTACGAGTTTTCCACTGTTGCAGGGTATTAGGTGTTAGTTTCTTCAAAAAGGCTGAACAGCACACCGAACGAGCAAAAATGTTTTTACCTAAAACTGTTTTTTCAATGCTTTTCTATGGGTCAAGGCAGACCGGGGAGACAAAACACAATCGGATATGATTAGACCATGTTTTGTCCGAAAACTTTTTGCTCGTTCTGTACGCGTCAGCATGGAGCAAAACATTACTGGAAGCAAACTGCCTACTAGAAGCCAAATATATTTTTTTTATATATAATTACTTTCTCTTACCTCTATATATATATATGTTAATATATAGAGAGAAACAGGGGCGCCGGAACGAATTTGTATCAGGGGGGGGGGGCAAAAAAATTTTTTTAGAAAATTAAAATAATTTAATATGTTTAAATAGTATAAAACAAAAACAAATCTACTATAAAACCAGTGGCGTACCGAGGGGGGGGGCGGGGGGGGGGGGCGGTCCGCCCCAGGCCCCGTGCCGGCATAGGCCCCCATATATTTATAAAAAAAAAAATTTAATGAAAATTTCTCTTTAAGAGGCCCCGGGGCCCTCAGGGCTCAAGTAAAAAACGGAAAAATTTAGTTAAAAAATCAAAATTTAATGAAAATTTCTCTTTGAGAGGCCCCGGGGCCCTCAGGGCTCAAATAAAAACCGAAAAATTTAGTTAAAAAATTAAAATTTAATGAAAATTTCTCTTCGAGAGGTTCCGGGACCCTTGGGGTTCAGGGATATACGGTATTTTTAAAATATTTTTATGTATGGAGGAGCAGGATATTTAAAGATGAGCACCCCCCTCCAAAAAAAAAAAATTCAATAAAAGGCCCCCTCTTCTAGTGCCGCCCCAGGCCCCCAACTGCCTCGGTACGCCTCTGTATAAAACTTTAAAAATTTTAAATAAAATCTAAATTTTAATAAAATTAAAATTTTAAAAAATTTGGTAGTGATTTTATCAAAAATTTTTAGAAAAAATTTGGAAAAAAATGAATTTCTTACTCTTTTAATTTTTTTAATTGATAAGATTTTATTTTTCAAAAGTAAAAATGTATCATTTTTAAAAATAAATAAAATAAAAAAGAAATTTTCCCCCCTCTGCCCCCCCCTGTAGGATGCCAGGGAGGGGGGGCAATGTACCCTTGCCCCCCCCCAGTTCCGGCGCCTATGGAGAGAAAGTATTGGATTCATGTCAAAAATTCGATGTCGAGATTTTGATGGATATACACGTTTTGAGGTCCCCTGAATCCAAAAAAGTGGTTTTCACGACATGGTCTGTCTGTGTATGTGTGTGTGTGTCTGTGAACAAAATATCTCAAGAGCGAAAAGAGCTAGGCGGTTGAAATTTTATATTTAAGCTAGGCACCCCCATGGGACCTGACACGAAGCTTTTCAACAAAATCGATCAAAGTTGCCAGAATATAAACACAAATTAAATTTTTAAGTATTAATTTTTAAAATTTTACATTAAAAGTAAATTTTTTTTCGAAAAAAAGTATTTTTTTTGTTATCATAGCAATTATTTCTCCGATCTCTCCTATGAAGTACCAATACAAGAGTAAAGTGATCTTCAGAAGAATTTTTTGCACTTTTGACTTTTATTTTTCTCTTTTTTTTTTTTTTTTCCTTAAAGGTGCGCTAAACGAGAGTCATTCAACCTGTGACTAGCACATAAAGACTGTCAACCTAAATTTCTTTTGGTACCTACGGCGAACGCTCGCGCCAAATATGCCGTCAATTCCTTTTTAGGAATTAAACAAAAGACAGGCATAAATAAAAATCTCCTTTATTTATAGGCATACAAATGTAGACTGACTACACGCACACAGGCCAAGCCAAAATGGGTGGAAAAATTCCAAAGTATTTCTTTTTTTTTTATCTTTCTTAAATTATTTTTATGGAACATAAAAAGTAAAAGGGAATTGTATTCAATCTTTAAGCCTTATAGAGATAAACGCTAAATTTTATATAGAAAAGTTCGTTCGGTTCTTGTCTAATGGAACGCGGTCCCCGCACCTTGGTATTCTCAAATACAGAGTAAATTTTTTTACTTTCTCTTACCTCTATATATATGTTAATATATAGAGAGAGAAAGTATTGCGATCATGTTAAAAATTCGATGTCGAGATTTTGATGGATATACACGTTTTGAGGTCCCCTGAATCCAAAAAAGTGGTTTTCGCGACATGGTCTGTCTGTCTGTGTTTGTGTCTGTATCCAATTTTAAACATGAAGGAATTAAGCTAGGAGGTTGAAATTTTATATTTAAGTTAGGCACCCCATGGAGCCGTGACAATAAGCTTTTAAGGTGCGCGTCTCGAAAAACCGTTAAAGCACGTTTGACTCGAGGCGGCACGAGATGGCGTTAGTGTTCCCCCATTGGAATACACGTAACTTATTCCATTTCATTCTAGACTTTCCAGCTAATTAATTAAAGGCAAAAAATTAATTATTCTTTAACACAATGATTACTAATTTAATTATCTACAACTTATAGAGCTCCTTTTTTTAAAATATCTTTTATTTAATGCGAATAATCTAAAAAAAAATTTTTTTTTTTCGAAAATCAAAAAAGGGCTTCTATAACTTGTAGATATTTTAAATAGCTTTAATTTAAAAAAAATTTGAGGTCGATAGCTTCAAAATTGTGGCAGCTGGAAAGTCCCAAAATTAGCACCCCGAGACGCGCACCTTAAACAAAATCGGTCAAAGAGTACTAGTACTTTACTGATCCACTTTTTCAATTTTTTTCGATTTTCTCAAAATTCGCTCCAACAATTTTGATTAAAATTCAAAAATCAATTGTTTTTTTAGATGCTCTTTGAAATCTATATTCTCATTTGTCATTGAAATCTTCTGAAGACCACTTTACTCTTGTACTTCATAGGGGAGATAGGAGAAATGGTTGCCTTGGTAACAAAATATAAATATTTTCCCAAACTTATAAATTTTACATCTTGAATTCTAATATATTGGCGGAAACTAAATATATGTCGACACGAAAAATCTAGTGTGACAAGCACAGAACACAACTTTCGATTACCGAAGTTAAGAGAAAGTTGTGTGCTGTGCGATCAGTCACACCAGATTTTTAGTTTCGAAATTGTTATTCAGCATTAGTGATAACTCTATATTCAAATTATCTCATTGACTGATGATTAATTAATATTTTTTTTTTTTTGGCAACGAACAAATAAATGCTTTATAGTATTGTAAATAGAAAAAAAAATTATATTTTTGGCAAAATCAACTTCCCGAATACACAAAACAGAGTCATTGAAATTCGTTAGTTCAGAGGTCAAAAGGAAGAAATAAAAAATACTTCCCCCCCTTTTTTTTATTTTTTGCTCCCGCTCACACCACTGGGAAAAAAATATTCAGACATGAAGTTTTCGTTTTTAAATCCTATATATAGAATCAAATTTAATTTTTTAAATATAAATAAAATCTACGAGGTAGAATGAGTTTCTGTGGCATCCCGTCCGATGGAAGGGACGTAAAGAAGGTTCCCTCTCAGTGATGCAATCTTCGAAAGGAGTCGGTGCTGAGGGAGTCCCTCCTAGGATTGAAGGGGTTGGATAAAAGGAACCAGAAATAAGGATTAGTTCATTAGCTGGAAATTAAAACGCCGGAGGAGTTAGAGATAGGAAATAATGCAACTTCACGGGGTGCCGGTAGATGGCTACGGCCAGAGGCCGGTTGGGTTTGAGGTGTCTGTATCTTCGTGTACGAAACCACCTCGGGTAAATAAACGTGAATCCCGGTAGGAATTTCAAATATCAATTTTCTTTTTCTCTATTTCTTGATTGGTCCTCTTAAGGGGGCTACGGAAGCGAAGTGGTTACGCATGTTTTTCCCGATAAGATGGCGTAGTGTGTTATAAAAGTATGTCCAAAATATAAAGTAATTCAAAAATTTGCCAAGAGATGTCAGAATGGTAGCTAATAATATTTGCTTGATTTTCATTGATCTTTTAACAATAAAAACTTTATAAATGTTATTAAATATTATGTATCTTTTATAAAAGCATATAAATATAGGCCAGGATATACACTATTACGGAATCAGCTGCCTAGCCTGTCATTAGGGCTGGACGGTAATGGATTTTCATTACCGACCTCGATAATGAAAAAAAACCGGTTTTTTCTCGAAAGTCGGTAAAATTTTTTACCGCCCGCGGAACCAAAGTTTGCCGCCTCGGAAAATTTTTTTTTTCGCGGAACCAAAATTTTTTCCCGTCCGAAAAAAATATTTTACCTTTTTTTTTACGCCAATTTTTTTTGCCGCCCGCGGAACAGAAATTTGCCGCCGCGGCACATTTTTTTCCGCGGAACCAAAGTTTGCCGCCGCGGAACATTTTTGTTTTTCGCGGAACCAAAATTTTTTTGCCGCCGCGGAACATTTTTTTTCGCGGAACCAAAATTTTTTACCTTCCGAAAAAATAAGTTTTTACCGACTTTCGAAAAAAACCGGTTTTCACCGAATTAGAGGTTCGTTACCGCGTTTTCGGTAAAAAATTTTTACCGGTAAACCGGTTTACCGTCCAGCCCTACCTGTCATCTATTGCAAGAATGCTGAACTAATTTGACAGTTGATTTTTAAATAAATCATCTAAGCTTATTTTAAAATTTTCTTAATTAATATGTGATTAATAATAACAATAAATTCATTTTTAAATTTAAAAAAAATTAAAGATTATTGGGACAGATTGTTTTTTTGTATTTGCTTGATAACAAAAAAATTAATTACGGTAATTTTTTAATAAGTCATTAAAAGAATTATAGCTCGATGTCCCAATAATTTCTTATGAATTTCATTCATTTAAAAAAAAACCGCATTGAAAAATTCCTTATAATAGTCTAGTTTTTTTTTTTTTAAGTACGTTTAGACGTCGCTTTTGAATCCCCCTTAAACATTCAATTTAGTGATTGATATAAGCTTCAGATAAAAAAGAAAAAATTCGCAGCATGCGGAAACCGAGTGAGCGACTTCGCCCTTGTGATGCAACCCGCACGGCTGTCAGAGGATTTGAAAACAAATTGCCTAAAGTTTGAAAAAAAAATAAAATCAGAGAAAGAACTAGCTACCCTTTTTTTTTTTTGTTTCTTAATCTCATTCTATGGTATTTAGGGGGAAAAAATCTGGTGGTACTAGTCGCGCAGCTTACAAAAGGAAGTAAGCTACAAGGTTGAAATTTTATATTCAAGCAAGTTACCCCCTTGAGGCTTGAAAATAAGCTTTTGGACAAAATCGGCTAAGAGTACAAGAACTTGACTGATGTACTTTGTTTCCATTTTATCAAAATTCACTCTAAAGATTTTGATTAAAATTAGACAAATCTATTATTTTTAGATGCTCTTTAAAATGTATATTCTCATTTCGCTCTATAAATTGTTTAAAGCACACTTTACTCTTGTACTTCATAGGAAAATAAAATAATATAAAAAAAAATTTAAAAATCTGGTGTGACTGGCGCACAGCACACAACTTTCTCTTACCTTCGGTAATCGAAAGTTGTGTACTGTGCTTATCACACCAGATTTTTCGTGTCGACATATATTTAGTTCCCGACAGTACGGAACATTGGAATTCAGATGTAAAATTTATAAGTATGGGAAAATATTTATATTTTGTTACCATGGCAACCATTTCTCCTATCTTCCCTATGAAATACAAGAGTAAAGTGGTCTTCAGAAGATTTCAATCGCAAAATGAGGAATATACATTTTAAAGAGCATCTAAAAAATAATTGATTTTTGAATTTAAAAAAAATCGTTGGAGCAAATTTTGAGAAAATCGAAAAAAACTGAAAAAAGTACATCCGTAAAGTACTAGTACTCTTTGGGCGATTTTGATTAAAAACTTATTTTTCCGGTCCCGGGGGTGTTTAACTTAAATATAAAATTTCAACCTCGTAGCTCAATTCCTTCATCCTTAAAATTGAACACACACACACACACACACACACACACACACACAGACAGACCATGTCGCGAAAACCAGTTTTTTGGATTCAGGGGACCTCAAAACGTGAAGATCCATCAAAATCTCGACATCGAATTTTTGACATGAATCCAATACTTTCTCTCTATATATATATTACATATATACATAGGTAAGAGAAAGTAAAAACAACGCTTTTATATATTTACTAAAGAGTAAGTAATTTTGTACAAGTTCTTCAAATTTATATTAAAAATAAATATATGTTACTAAAACTAAAAGCGTTGGGCGCGCAAATTTACAATCTCTCTCAATTTCCATTGCAGAGGATTCATTATCCTTTCACCGATCCGTCATTATGAGAAAAGCCATGAAAGGTAAGATAATTAATCTATATATATAGGCCTACTGTAAAAAAAATTTCGTTGATTTTACAATTTTTTTGTTGTAAGCAAATTTCCAAGACCAATAGATACTAAATTTACTATACAGTTGAATTATATTTTTACAAAACTCTTTGCAAAAATCGTTTACAAATGTGTGGTAATTTTACCAATATTTAGCAATTTTCGAGTCCAAATTTGGTAATTTTACTAATATTTGTTGAGTGTGGAAGTGGCTGTGATTAACTCTTCCATTCTTTAAAAATTTTACTAATATTTAGCAATTTTACAATCCAAATGTCTGGTAATTTTACAAATATTTAGCAATTTTACAATCCAAATGTTTGTAATTTTACTAATATTTAGAAAAAAGAAAAAAAATTTACGACTGGACCCATCATAGGTTATTGACCTTTAGGGGACGTCTCTACCTGAATGGAGTGAAATAAATATTTTTATTTAATGAAAAAATCCTCCAGGATTTGAACACTGAACTTTTTCTAGAAGCCTTGCTGCCTAGTCCATTTGACCATCGAATCACCTGTTAACTAATGATATATCTCTGCTATTTGGCATTCAAGTATGACCTCATTTGTCAACTATTTTTACTAAATAATAAAATAAAAAATAAACTTAAAGTTATCATAATATTATTATTTTTTGTATTATTATAACTTAAATAAATCCTTATAGTGCCAAAAATGTCTTTATTAAGAAAGCTAAAAAGCAGTCGAAACAAAGTCGGCCATGATGGCAGCCTTAAAAGGAAAATTACTATACCCTTGTATTGTAAAATTAGAAACCTTTTTGTAAAATTACAAACCCTTTTCTAAAATTACAAACCGTGATTCTAAAATTACAATGCCGTTGTATTGTAAAATTAAAATCGTATGGTAAAATTACAATATTTACTCTAATTTTCCAAGAGAATTGTAATTTTAAAATGTTTTTTGGTTGTAAAAATTTTTTGAATGCATAGATTTTGTAAATTTAGTATACAAATGTATGATATTATCATTTACAAGGAAAATTTGTGAAATTTACTATACTAAAACATACTAAAATTAAAATTTTTTTTTTACAGTGTACCAGGTACCAATAGATTCCGAGTTACTTTGGCCTTGCCGCGCAACTATTTGGACTAACTACCCGCCACCGCCAAAGTAACCCACTTCTAAGTGTATATAATGGATTCATAAAACATATTCATACATTAGCCACTAAAAATTTGCGCGCCCAACGCTTTTAGTTTTAGTAACATATATTTATTTGTAATATAAATTTAAAGAACTTGTACAAAATTATTTTACTCTTTTTTAGTACATATACTAAAAGCGTTGTTTTTAAATTTATTTTTTAATATTATTTTATTTATCTCTTTTTAGTTTTTGTAATAACATATGAGTTATATACAAATAAGATATCACATGTATCAGGATAGAATATGTCAATTTGGATTTTAAAAGAGAAGAAATTTTGATTATAAAACTTCCCCCCACTTTACAAATAACGGGTATCGTTTAAAGTTTTAAATGGCCTAAGTTGCCGAAAAGACTGTGTTAGTGTGAGTGTGAATGAGGAAAAAGTGTGAGTGTTAAAAAAATCTGACAAGTGAGATTTAATTACTATTAAAATTACTATTAATTGAATTTTAAAGATAAATCCACTGACGTCACTCCTAATTGATTAATTAAATTAAATCCCGCAATCAATTAATTGTATTTATTTTTATATATTACGTCACTGGGAAAATTGTTTTAATATAAGTTTTAAAAATTCACGTATTTATTCAGAAGAAGAAGATTGAAAACAAGCAACTTGTTCTGTTTATTTGTTATCACCAAAATGAGATAAGTCCATGACTTGACCCTAGGCGACGTGGTCGTCTCTCTCAAAGGGGTTACAAAGGTCACTCCACCATCCTTAGAAAAAGGTCCTAAAGAGAGAGAGAGAGAATGTTGTCAACTCCACACTTGCATGCATGCTCTGAAGGCCAGTCTCTCTCTCTCTCGAGATACCGAATAAATAAAAACAAGTGAATTTTGTTTTTTATAATTAAAATATTATACATAAGCTGCTACCTTTGGAAGAGATAAAGAGAGGATGGATGAGTCACTTCCTGATTGCTCTTTGAGAAAAATGGACTTTTCGAATTTGAATTCTAGATACAAATCTACACAAAAAGATAATCACTGATTAGATAATATGAATGAATTCGTCTTAAATTGTTAACGTAAATCGATTGGGCGAAATAATTAAATCGTCTTATCAGTGGAGGGGAAAGAGACTTTTTCACGATAATAACACTTTCCTCTTACCTTCGGTAAGA
>JAKCPI010023704.1:0-11782 GCA_023213315.1 Euborellia annulipes | reverse complement strand
TTTGGGGTCCAGGCATTCTATTTAATTTGGTATCCAAATAGGCTTAAATAAAATCATCGATGCCTGGGATCCGAACCCCCGACCCTTGGTATACAAGGCAGGCGTGCTACCAACTACGCCAAGCCCGAGGGACAATCTCATCTTAAAACAATTTATTTATTAATATTAACAACCAAGAGTGAAAATGAAAAAAATTGAAAAAAAAAAACATTTTTTTTTCTCGATCATAAATAAATGATTGATTGCCAACACCTGCCTAATAAAAACTAATTTTTTAATTAATAATTTATTGACTTTAGTTAATTAATGGATTCCCGTTAAACTCTTGAGGGCCTCACTCCCTTTTTGACCTTGATTGTTCTGGAGTGAGAGAATCAAAGTTTCTTCTTCCAACTTCTCTCTCTTCTTCCTATTTCTTGAGACACTCGTACAATACAAATTGCATCGCCTCTCTCTCTCTATGGCACATTACACTAATATCAACTTGTTTTCTCAAATGTTCTTCCTCCCCCTCTTACTAAAGAAGCCCCAGAAGTAATATTTTGGTGCCCCGGGGAGGCATCATTTGGCGTGGCCCACTTTGTAAGAGGAATTCCCATCCATTAGCTACATAATCATAAACAAATTGTTTTAGTCATTTTGCTGCATATGGGAGTTAAGAATAAAGAAATAGAAAAATCTGGTATGACTGATCGCACCTTCGGTAATCGATAAGTGTGTTCTGTGCTTGTCACACCAAGATTTTTTGTGTCGCTGTATTTAGCTTCCGACAGTAGGGTATATATGACTTCAAGTTTTTTTTTTTTAACCCTCCTTTTTTCTCATTCACACACATATACACACACACAGTCTTTTCGGCAACTCAGGCCATATAAGACTTTTTCGATATCCTTTATTGATTAATTGGTTTCCAAATGGCTTAAATAAAATCATCGTTCGAACCCGCGACTTTTGGTATACTAGGTTAGCACGCTAACCCCTTCGCCAAGCCCCGAGGACCACAGAAATATTAGAATTCAAGATATAATAAAATTTATAAACATGGGAAAAATTTACATTTTATTACCATGGCAACCATTTCTCCTATCTTTCCTATGAAGTACAAGAGTGAAGTGGTCTTCATAAGATTTCAATGGCAAAATGAGAATATACATTTCAAAGAGCATCTAAAAAAATAATTGATTTTAGAATTTTAATCAAAATCGTTGAAGCGAATTTTGAGAAAATCGGAAAGAATTGAAAAAGTACTATAGGCCTACCATTTGGTGTTCAAATGGCTTAAATAAAACATCGGACTGCCTGGGATCCGAACCCACGGCCCTTGGTATAGAAGGCAAGGACAGCTACCAACTACACCAAGCCTGAGGGCATATAAATAGTTTAAAAACAAAGATATTTTCATTTGATTTGAGTTTTTTACACACTTCAAAGTCTTGACTTCTGGTAGCGAGATCGAAGTCTAACGATTTTGAAAAAAAATTATCCCGAATTCGCACTTCTGTCGTCCAAGGGCGGATACAAGGAGGGGGGTAAAGGGGGTAATTCCCCCTCCCCCGAGATTTAAAAAAATACTTTTTTTCGAAAAAAAAAAAATTTATTCATTTTTGAATGTAAAATTTTAAAATTTAATAAAAAATTTGATTTGTATTTATCTTCTGGCAAACAAGTACAGAATGCGCCTTTAAATTACCGAAATTAAGAAAAAATAGTGTGCTGTGCGACGAGTCCCACCAGATTACCCCCCGAAAAACACCTCTGGATCCGCCCTTGCTGTCGTCCCAATGCATTTCTAATATTATTGTGTCCTCACCTATTAATTTCAAGAAACCCTTAAGAATGCATATAAAGGTATTTTTATTTTATTGTAGTAAATAATCTCATTGATGAAATTGATATTGATGTTCGTTCAGGCTTTCAATTTATTGTTTTTCTCTTATTTTATTTGTCCGGAACCACAAATTTTCTCCTTTCCTTAGTTCCTAATCAGATCAGCGCTTTGTTTTCAATCAAAGAGTTCATGTTAATTGACGTATATAATAAATCCAATGAATTTTTAAAAGCAAACATAAAAGCCACAAGAAAATGCCGTCGCCGCCCTTTTTTTCATCCCCTCCCCTTCCTTTAACTTTTCTCAACGCTAACTAACAAGCCTTTATTGTTTAACCCTTTTTAGCCGTTTTTTAACCCACGTGGGGGTTTAAGGTCTCAAAGGTTTGTAAGAAAAAAAAATGGGCTTCAATAAAAGAAGTGATAATTTGGTGTGAAATCAAGTGTTTGCTTATTTATCGAATTATAAAGCCATATGTATTCTAAATAAGGGAATTTAATTTGATTTAAATAAGGAGAAAATTACTATTGCATTCATTGAGCTCGAAAATGGAACGCTTAGGTTCTTAGTTGCTCTATGGGGAGCAACACCGCCGACGGTTCTTTTTATAAATGCACTACGAATATGGTGTAAATGACGCATGCCTGCGCAGGGACGCTCCTTCCTGCTATCGAGAGATTAGTACTGAAGTTATATTAAATAGAGAATAAATCATACTCATTAATCTTTTTCAGTTGCTAAGTGGATGAGCTGCAGATTATGGATCTGATTTTACAACACAATTCGGGGTCGAAACACAATTGCAGCAAAAATTAAACATTGTCAAATGTGTCATAAAAAGTATGCCCAAAAAATCAAGCAATTCAAAAATTTGCCAAGAGATTTCAGAATGGTAGCTAATGCATTTGGTTGATTTTCATTGATCTTTTAACAATAAATGCTTTATAAATGTTATTATATATTATGTATCTTTTATAAAAGCATAAAAATATATAAATATAGGCCAGATATAGGCCATTAGAGCGATCGACTATTAGACTAGCCTGCCATCTATTGCAAGAAGGCTGAACTAATTTGACAGTTGAATTTTAAATAAATCATCTAAGCTTATTTTAAAAATTTCTTAATTAATATGTGATTCAATAAAAACAATAAATTCATTTTTAAATTTAAAAAAAATTAAAGATTATTGGGATAGATTGTTTTTTTTTGTATTTGCTTGATAACAAAAAAATTAATTAAGATAAGTTTTAATACATTAAAAAAATTATAGCTCGATGTCCCAATAATCTCTTATGAATTTAATTCATTTAAAAAAAACCACATTGAAAAATTCCTTATAATAGTCCAGTTTTTTTTAAAAGTACGTTTAGACGTCGCTCCTGAACCCCCTTAAGGAATTAGAGTTATAAGAAGAACTTGTTAAATTGACATTTGTTTTTATTTTTGTTATTCGTAGATTACATATTTCTACCTTCTCTCTTTTTATTATTATTATTTTATTTCCATCAAAACAATAGCATCACCCTCGTTTAGTCAGAGAATTTTTAAATATTTGAATTCAGACTTTTTTTTTTATTAATAATTAATGTTTCTTTTTTTTTCTAAATGTATTTCAACCAACCAACCAACATTACATCATTATGAATTTTGTTTTTTATAAAATTTTCCGGCAACTAAATTAACGAATAAAATAAAAAAAAAATCGTTGAAATTCCGCCTCTATCCCAATTCTATTGATAAACCCTTTTTTTTTTTAACTTCCTCTCTATAGTTCATCCAAGTGCGAATTATAACCATACAGAAAAAAAAAAACGAATTGTTAAAATATTTAAAACAAAAAATAATAATAAAATTAAAAACAAAACGATTTCAAATTGGTATTGACAAAACGCAGAAGAAACGAAGCGAACGATTTTTTGGCGTCACTTTTGATTATTTATTTCCTAAACATTTAATCAAACGATTTTTTCCGAACGGGTTAGTGCATTTAATGGACGGCAACCACCAGCAGGGGGGACTCTTTTTTCCAAGAGGAGGGGGGAAATCTAACAAGAGGGTCCCACATTGTATTATGTTCGCGCGTGTACACCATATATATATATATATAACCTAGGCTATTAACGATCCCGAAAAGGCTCCCTAAACCTGGCATCTGCTCTCCGTGCATCCCTGATGGGCCTTTCGCATAATAAAAGTCAACGAAAATCATCAATTACTCGGGGAATATATAGAGCAAAAAAGAAGGGGGGAGGAATCGTTATTTTTATATCTATGGAAATCTTTTTTACTTAATTTTGTGTGAACATCCATCTAAAAAAAAAAAAATAATCTATTATATAATGAGGCTATTTTAGAATTTTAATAAGGTGAAAGAGAGACTGGGAAAGATTATTGAGCGTGGCCTTCCCTCTCTTCTATAATATAAAATTTCATTTTTTTTTTCTTTTATTTATTCCTTTATTTTGTTCCCTCTTTACTCTTTTCTTTCTCGACCCACTCCATTTGCTCTAATTTTATTTTTTTTTTTTTCGTCTAATTTTTCACATTTTTTTCTATTTTTCTGTTTTTTTTTTTTAAGTTAATTTAAACAATACTTATATATTAATTACCACATGTATTAGAGTCCAGAAATATTTATTTATAAGGTTTGGTATCCAAATGGTTTAAATAAATTCATTGGACTGCCTGGAATCCGAACCCACTCCTCTTTGCTTTTAGATTATCAATATTGGCATTTGACAACATTTATAACCTTAGACTATATAAAAAATCTGGTGTGACTGCACACAACTTTCTCTTACCTTCAGTGTTCGAAAGTTGTGTTCTGTGTGTGATTTTTTGTGTCGACATGTATTTAGTTTCCGACAGTATGGTACATTCGATTTTCAAGATGGGAAAAAGCGTGTGTTAAAAAAAAAAAAAAAAAAAAAAAAAAAATCTAGACAAGTTAGACCTTCAAAAAAAAGTGCGGTTAGAAAAACAAGAATTTAATTTCTATTTAATTTCGTTAACTTTAATGCGAATAACATGATAATTAATATGAAATATCTAACAATTAGATTGATTTTTTTTTTACTAATTGTAAATCAAATAATTTTCAAAGCAATAAGAAAGAGCCTTTTTAAGAATTTTTTAAGAATTTTGGGACACCCACAAACAAACGTAGAGAGTGCTTGGATTCAACTCCTACGGGTCACTAATTTTTTCTATTTAATTAAAATAACATATTCTTACTTTTTCCATTCGCACAGGGGTCCACATCTTGTGGGTACGTGGATGGCGACCACGAGCTACCCGAGCTGGGACTGGCAGTCCTTCTATTGTTTACATATCTTTCCCCTTCCTTCTATATTTTCAACAGGCGTCAGACCGTGCGACGGGCCGGCCTGTTCTATCCTTCTCGGCCGCAAAAACGCATGATAGGGTTGGAGGGAGGAATAAGGCGAGGACAGAAGAAGAAGAAAAAAAGATTCTTACTTTTTCCAAAAAAGGAAACTTCGTTCCCCTAGATTCCATCCCCTATTCCTGCATTATCGGCTTCTCGTAAAATTTTTATTTTTAAGGGGAGAAATTTTTGAAGGAGAAAAACTTGAAGAAGAGAATTAAAAGAAGAAATAAATAATGATTTTTTAGAATAACATAAAGACAAATGAAGACATAAAAATAAAATCCAATCTAAATAAATAATTTCTTATTAAAACATCGTTCGTTAAAGAATCCATTGAAGAAGAAAAAACTTAAGCCTAAAAAGACGAGGAATTGAGAAGAATCAGAAGGAGAGAGAGAGCCTAACCTAAGCCTTGTGCAAAGTTAGTTGAAATTGCCAATCAACTCCTATTAGAAAGAAAGCGTGAAATGAAACTCCAGGATGGAATTCGCCGCCTCATTATGCGATGCCTCTCTCTCTCTCTCTTTCACGTGACAAGAAACTTCTTGGAAGTCGTTACTGCCTCTCTCAGATAGATAGATATCTTCTTCATGAAACACACGCATGCGTGCATCCATATGCTCCAATCCAACTTCATTAAATACCAATATTATAACAATAGATGCAATAAGAACCCTTGAGAATTATTAATTGGAAGAGGATTTAGTATAACAATAATATTAAGAGATGGAAAAAAAACTTAATGCTATCAATAGAAACTATAATAGTTGGCAGAGGCGTACCGAGGGGGGGGGCGGTCCGCCCCCAGGCCCTGAGCCGACATTGGCCCCCAAATATTTGTCTTTGAGCGGGCCTGGGCCCCTAAGGGCTCAGGTAAAAACCGAAAAATTTAAATTAAAAAAAAAACGTGTGGGGTCGTAGGACCCCCGGCAGGAACGAAGTTCCTCACGCTTTTTCTTCAACTCAGAATATAATTTAATATGAATATTATTTAAAAAGACGGAAAACCCGCCGAACCCAGTGGAACCTCTTGCTCGCCCTCGGCGAGCAATTTCCCGCCTAGATAGAAGAAAATAAAGATAGAAGGAAATAAAGAGGAGGAGAAGGTCACCTCTCCAAGACTTCGGCTAATCTCGCCTTTCTCCGCCTTCGCTCGGGCGCTGGGAACGCATTTTTGTTAGGAACGCGTTTTTGTTATGTTACATTTTTTCCCAATTCACCCTGCGTAAGATGCGTTAAAGAACTTCGTTCCAAAAAATATAATGAAAATTTGTCTTTGATAGGGCCCGGGGCCCTCGGGGTTCAGGAATATACTGTATTTATTTTTGGGTATGGGAAAAATGAGTTTGCAACCCCCCCCCAAAAAAAAAATTCAATATACACTTCTGGTATAAAATGTATATAGGCCCCCCTCTTCTAGTGACGCCCCAGGCCCCCAACTGTCTCGGTACGCCCCTGATAGTTTGCATTTTTTATATTCTATTAAAATATCTCCTCTTTTCTCTAGGAGGGGGCTCTACTCTATCAGGCTCTATCAACCATTACGATTATTTTTTAAGTTAGATCAAATGTTTATGCTTTAAAAAAATAAACATTTTTTCATTATTGATTTGAGGTGCCAAAGGAGCTATCTCTGTCTGTACAGTCGACGCCACAAGTCCCTAATGTGCCTTGAGCTTAGGCAACCAAAATGATTAGAGGTCGGAAGTCTTGTCTTAAAAGTAGATTTTTTTCTTCAGTTGCATTGGCAAAAGATGATTGATTTATTTATTTTTTTTTAAAGGTCTTTTTCGACAACTAAGGTCATTTATTTCAAATGGATTTATTTATTTTAAAAATATTGATTTGGTTGATTAAGCTCACTGCTTCAACTCTAGAGCACACCAGGTACTTATGGCGTCGACTGTGCATGTACTAGATAGAACAGTGGTTCTCAAACTTTTCTGACTGACAGCACACTTAATTTATAAAGAAAAGTCACCTATCATTTTTTTTCCTTTATTATCGCTAATAATGAATATTAGGGATTGGAAATATTGAAACAAAAACATTTCAAACTATGAATTTTTTTAAGAGATGGCGTTGCAGTCAAAAATAATAAACATTTTAATCATTTAACATTCATTGCTCAGGGGCCCACATCTTGTGGGTACGTGGATGGCGACCACGAGCTGCCCGAGCTGGGACAGGCAATCTTTCAGTTCTTTAAATGTCTGTCTCTTCCTTCCTCTTTTCAACAGGCGTCAGACCGTGCGACGGACCGGCCTGTCCTATTTCTTCCGGTTGTATGATAGGGTTGGAGGGAAAGAGTGAGGTCCGCCGACCCCGCATCGCCGGACAAGGCGAGGAGAAAAAAGAAGAAGAAGAATCATTTAACATTCAAATTAGAAATAAATTATTACCACTAAAATGTTAGATTTTTATTATTGTTTCTGAAATGTATTTTAAAAAAATATTTATGAAGTATTATGTGATTAAAAATTTATTTATTTTTGTTTTAAGAAAAAAAAAATCACTAAATATTTTTCGAGATCTAATAAGATAATAGTATTCAAAATACCTCGATTCGGACTTAAGTAGTCATAGATATATTTAACAAGACTGTGAGTGTTTTTTATTGATCAGGTCAAACATCCCATGGCCCCCGGGAATCGAACCCAGGATCTCAGCCTTTCCGGGGCATAGGCGTGCTATCCATTGCACCAGGCCACCGGACCCTCGACCTGGATGTTTGGCTTCGTCAATAAAAAACACTCACAGTCTTGTTAAAAAAAATCAATTAATTTTCATAAATATTTGATTTTTTTTTTTCTTAAAACCCAGTCAGGTTTCTTGGCACCCTTGTGGTATACTTGCGGCACCCACTTTGAGAATCACTGATATAGAATATACTTAGAATAATAAAAAAAGGGCCACCTGACCCACTTGTCATATAACCTAGGTTTATGAAATAAAATTAAAAAGATGTTTCATTTCCTTTTCTAATTTCGCATCTGACAAATTCCTTTCCTCTTCACTCCGCGTTCAATTATATCTAATTTTTAAAATGGAGCTCAATAACAATCCCAACGGGCTATTATGATTAGAAATAGCTTCCTGTCATTTGCGAACCGCCGCCGCCGCCATTTCTACCATCCCCATCTCTCTCTCTCTCTCTCGTTTATATTAAATTTTATAGGATAATTTCTTACTTCATTAAAATTATCTCAAGTCGTTAATGAGTCGCTAGGAGTGTCAATTGGGTCATGTGACATCTGAACCCAAAACATTCGCTTTTAATATACGTAAATGTATGATTGGTATTTACGAGATACTTTTTATCTAAGCCTTTATAATTAGGCTCTCTTTCTGAAAGGAGCCCGCATATTCCATTTCGAGTTTTATTCTATAATAAGATTACCTCCCGGGGGAAAGAGATCTTTCTCCCTATATTGCTAATTATCAGAATCGTTTGTTTTAATTAGATATTTTTTGAGAGAGGCTTAGATTTTTTTTAAAGTAAGAAGCTCATTTATTTTTAGATATAAGGGTCAAAAAGAAAGGGAAAATGGTTACCATGGCAACGCGAGGCTGCAAACCAATCAAAAATAAGAAGAACAAAAGATAATCGACCGCGAAATATTGAGAAGATTATTTAAAAAAAAAATAAGTACACCTTTTTTGAAAAAAATATTTATAGCGTTAACCCAGTAAAAAAAAGTATATGAATTTTAGCTGGTTGAATGTTTGGTCAGAAGTATATAAAATTTTCAAACTGATCATGCAATTTTTTTTTTCGATTGAGATGAAACTTAAAGAAAATATTTCCCCATTCTTTTATTCTTATCATTTTTTTTTTCCTTTCCGCATTTCAAATAACTACCTTATCAGAATTTAAAGAATTTTTAATTTAATAGCTTATCAAAAAAAATAAAATTTTTTTTAAACGCTTATCGCTTCTTATTATTATTATTTTTTTATATAGTCATTACATAAAGATGCGCGTTATATCAACGGCGTAGTTGTAAAAGGTTTGGAATATTTCTCTTGTCAAGGTTTCAAGTTAATGATGAAGTTTTTTTTTTATAAATTATTGAAATAATTACGTTTACGTTGTTTAAAGTAAACAACCAGATTAGAAATAAAACGTTTATTTCCAACTGTTTAGCGACGTTTCGTGTGCAAAAATAACAATAGGTAGATGTTGTTCGTTAGATTCGTTGTTTTTGCATATACAATAATTTAAAAATTTCGTTCACCTTTAGTAAAGCTTTCTTCAGGATCTAAGTTAACTTCTTTTGGACCAAATTCGTCCAATTCAAAAGAATTATTCTGCCTTTCCTCTAGAAATTTCACATCTTGGCTGATTTCGACTTTTCTTTCTTTGAGGTTCTATACCCGGCATCGTCTGCGACGGGATGCGTACCTTCGACATTTGGCACCAGAAGCTAAAACTAGAAATTTATTATTTAGAATCTTTTATTGTTTAAAATTATCTCAAATAATACATAATTAATAGAACGAATAGGGAGAAATTAGATTGTTTCATCTGTCAAAGTTCCTCAGCATAAATCTGTTCATATTTCTTTTTCATTTCCTAATTATGGTTAATCGTATTTTTTAGTTCGATTATATTGATATAAAATTATATTTATCAAATATGTGAGTAGTTTAGTGTTTAGTCAAATCCGAATTGAGGTATTCATGAATATCATCATCTTATTCAAATGAATAGGTCTCAAAAATTATTTAAATTATTAAAGTTATATACAAGGTGTCCGAGTTATCAAAAGAAATTGTTCAGTGCTTCAGGGCTGTATTTCTTTTATTTTTTCATATTATTAATTCTTAAACTTGACAGCGATCGACTTTTTTTAAGACTTTTTTTTGCCAAAAACATACTTTTTACCCACAATTTGGTAAATGGACTTTTAATGAAACCCTAAAATAATAAAATAAAATAATAAAATAAAATAAAATAATAAGACTTTTTTCCGTTCTCTACTTATAGCTTTTTCTTGAAAAATAAATACGGAGTTAAACTGAAAGTTTAGTGCGATTTAAGGCAGGTGATCTAACATATTAAAATTTAATCCAATCCACTTATGGGAGTAATTTATAATTTTGAATGTTGGAGGTTATGATATAAATTTAACATTAATAATTTTCAATTCTTCCATTTCTAGGGGGGGGGGGGGGGGGGGGGGGGGGGGGGGGGCCCCCCCCCCCCCACCCACCCAACCCACAAAAATAAAGATGGAGAAAAAGAAACAGAGAAACAAAAAATCCTGCTGGAGGGAAAAGAGGGGTCCGGGAAGGGAAAAAAAGAACCGGCAAAAAATTTCGTGGGAAAAAAAATTTTTTTTTTTAAAAAAAAATTTCTACAGAAAAATTTTCAGCGCGCCCCCCCGAAAAAAATTTCTATATACGCCCCTGATTGTATATATTTCTATCTCAACATAAATATTAAAATTTCACTTACATATTGAATAGAAGAATTTGTTTTATAATTCGTGTTAGCTACAAATTTAAATTGGTTTGATTACAATATAAAAGTCGTCTAATCGTTTATTAAATTCGATCCTTTGACTCTCTCTCTCTTTTTTTTTTTCCTTCTTTTAATATTTATTCTTCGACGGTGATTCTTATTTAAATATTGTTTACACCGCGGTGCACGACACCAAATAATTCGTCTTTTGTTAGAATTCGCACAATTGAATCATTTCTTTAACTCTGACAAGATGGAGAGCATCTCTCTCTCTCTCTCTATTTAGCCCTGACCGAATTGTGTCCCGCCATCGCCGCGTGCCGTTTTTCCGGGGCTTTTTCTCATGCTAATCCCCCCAAGTTCCAAAAAGCCAATGCATGAATGAAAAGCCAAACACTTTGAAATATCTTCCTATATATATATATACACAAGCTATTCGATATGCTAATTCTTTTGCATCGTTTATATATATTCAACTCTTCTTCTCTTCGGCCATTGGCATGCAAATATCTTGTGACAAGTAGTGCAACAAGTGCCATACCCCCTTGGAAACCTTCCCCCTTTTTTTCGTTTTCCCACCCCATTCCACCTTTTTTTTGGACAAAAAAAAAAAGGGAAAAACTCTTTAGCGCTAATAAGTTGCTTTGTGTTGTCGCGGGACAATGATGCTCACAACAAGGAGCAACTTTTTCGGCACAAATTCAATGAAGCGGGCCCCTAAAGAGAGGAGGGGAAGGGGAGGGGAGGGGGGGTTATAGATTGTATTCCTTTGGAAATGTGACGAATTGCAACCCAATATAGAAGAAGAATAGGACATTGAGGGTGACCACAAGTGAGAATTTTATTTATTGTTGACAAATCAAAATTCACTCAACACATAGTGATCAAAGATTATTTAATAAATAAAAATAAGAAATTGATAGAATTGATCACCAATAGACTTTTCTTAGCCTAGTTCTCTTCACCGAATTTCTTTTATTTGTTTGTTACTAAACATTTTTTTAGTCCAAAGGCAATTTAAAATTTAACTTTTGTATTTTTTTTTTAAATATTATTATTCAATCAAAATAAAAAAAGTAAAAATTCTATTAATTGA
>JAKCPI010023703.1:0-10419 GCA_023213315.1 Euborellia annulipes | reverse complement strand
TTTCAGTTTTTTTTTCGATTTTCTCTAAATTCACTCCGTTTTTTTTTTTTAAATTCAAAAATCAATTATTTTTTAGATACTCTTTAAAATGTACATTCTCACTTTACTCTTGTACTCCATAGAAAAGACAGGAGAAATGGTTGCCATGGTAACAAAATATAAATTTTTTTTCATACTTATAAATTTTACATCTTGAAAATCGAATGTACCGTACTGTCGGAAACTAAATACATGTCGACACAAAAAACCTGGTGTGACAAGCACAGTACACAACTTTCGATTACCGAAGGTAAGAGTGTGGACTAATTTTTTTCAAGATTTCAATTATACACAACGCTGGCCTGATGATGATATAAATAGCGAAATCGATCACCAAGAGAATAAAAATATCATTAAAGATAAACATCTGACGTCTAGTTATTTTTATATTTAATTTTAACTTACCTCTTCATCATGTGCAAAATAGAGGAATATATTCAACATAAAAAATAATTCTTTTGAAATTTTGTTTCTGTGGGCACAGGCCCTTTGAGCTCCAACCTAAAAACCTAATTAAAAAAAAAAATAATAAATTGCTTTCAAGAAATTTTTTCTCACTGTCAAAAATTGTGTTAAAAACTGTAAAAAAATTGTTGTAATTATACATACCTCTTAAGAGGAGTTATTCGAGCCGATAACTACAAAATCTGGTGCGACCAGTCACACCAGATTTTTTTTTTTAAAGAAATGAACAGCCTCCGTATAAAAAAATTATTTAAATTAATAGATAAAAAAAATTACGAATAGTAAATCTTAAATACTGTGAAGCATGTGATATTATTAATAGTAGAAAACAATGGTTGGAATGAAGGCGTAGTAAATGAGTGGGGGAGGAGGGGGGGGTGGAGACTGAAAGACGGGGGTATGTATGCGCGAGATAAGGAGGCCGGGGTGGGGGCAAGATGCTGACCGGTTACCATGACAACGCCTCCAGCATCGATCCGCCCCCGCGCACGCGCCCCTCTGACGGAGCTTTTTTCTCCCCTACGCCGCCGCCCATCCAGCCCCCCAACCCCCACCCCGATCAACTCAAAGTTTCAAAAAACAACCCTTGCTTTTTCTCTAGTAATATATAACTTATATATTTTTTTTTAAATTATAATATTAATATTAAAATCAGAAAAAGAAAAAAATCTGGTGTGACTGGCGCACAGCACACAACTTTCTCTTACCTTCGGTAATCGAAAGTTGTGTTCTGTGCTTGTCACACCAGATTTTTTGTGTCGACATGTATTTAGTTTCCGACAGTACGGTACATTCGATTTTCAAGATGTAAAATTTACAAGTATGGGAAAATATTTATATTTTGTTACCATGGCAACCATTTCTCCTATCTTTTCTATGGAGTACAAGAGTAAAGTGGTCTTCAGAAGATTTCAATGGCAAAATGAGAATATACATTTTAAAGAGCATCTAAAAAATAATTGATTTTTGAATTTAAACAAAAATTGTTGGAGCAAATTTTGAGAAAATCGAAAAAAACTGAAAAATTGCATCAGTAAAGTACTAGTACTCTTTGGCCGATTTTGTTCAAAAGCTTCGTGTCACGTCCCATTGGGGTACCTAACTTAAATATAAAATTTCAACCTCCTAGCTCTTTTCGTTCTTGAGATATTTTGTTCACAGACACACACACACACAGACACACAGACAGACCATGTCGCGAAAACCACTTTTTTGGATTCAGGGGACCTCAAAACGTGTATATCCATCAAAATCTCGACATCGAATTTTTGACATGAATCCAATACTTTCTCTCTCTATATATATTAACATATATATATAGAGGTAAGAGAAAGTAAAAATGAACTTTTTTTTTTTACTTAATGCTGTTAATAATAAATGTAAGAAAATGTTTCAAGTTAAAACTATATTCACTCTTGCCCTGTCTCCCGCCGATAGACAAATTATTTTAAATTCTGTTAATTTGAGCCCGGAACTAAAATACAAAAATTCATTATTACCCCATTACCCTACCGTCTTTGATTACGCCTCTGTCTCTCCGACTTTCTTCTACACCTAAGATTTCGGCTTTAAAAACATCCTGGGACCGCCACTGTACATATTTATAAATTTATTAATAACACAATTATTTAGAAATATAGTTATATTTCAATTTATTAACAAACCAGAACCGACGTTTCGGTCACATATGGGACCATCTTCAGGGCCAAGTTAATGTCAGAGAAATATTAATAATAATATAATTAATAATATATATTAATCCTCGTCAACTTAATAAATTAATTATATATTAATTAATTAAGATTAATATATTTTTCGGACATTAATCTGGCACTGAAGATGGTCCCATATGTGATCGAAACGTCGGCCCTGGTTTGTTAATATATTGAAATATAACTAGTTGCTCTCTCATTCTTTCTACCTATTTGAATATCAACATTCAGCTATATACCTCCAATTGAATACAAATATAAATGTTTCGTTTAAAATCCTTCAAATTTAAAGATTTTATTACTTCCTCTTATCTATATATGTTAATACACAAAGAAGGAAGCAGGTGCAGCCAAAATTAAAGCCTCCGATTTTGTTACAATTAATGAGACGTTTC
Organism: Euborellia annulipes; assembly: GCA_023213315.1. Lineage (NCBI taxonomy): Eukaryota > Metazoa > Arthropoda > Insecta > Dermaptera > Anisolabididae > Euborellia > Euborellia annulipes. Next base: position 7,808 of record JAKCPI010023703.1, on the reverse strand, counting down.
GAGAAAACTTTATTTCCTCATCATCAGTCTTTCAAATTGTGTTTGTCCCGGAGTTGTTAAAAGGGCACAATACATTTATTATGTATTGTGCCCTTTTAACTAACTGGGACAAACAATTTGACAGACTGATGATGAGGAAATAAAGTTTTCTCGAAACGTCTCATTAATTGTAACAAAATCGGAGGCTTTAATTTTGGCTGCACCTGCTTCCTTCCTTGTGTATAAATCAACAGCCACGTACTTCATTGGTTATATATGTTAATATTAGGGTCCGACCGAAACAAGATTTTCAGCCGAAACCGAAACCGAATATTCGGCCTCAACCTTAGTTTCGGCCGAAACCGTAACCGAAACCGAAACTTGTATTTCCTATAAAAATTTTTTTTTCATTTTACCTTTTTACTTTCTCGTATAGAGAAAGTTATGTAATCGTAAAAAAATTCGACTTCGAGATTTTGATGTTTCTCCACGTTTTGGACCTCCCTGAGTCCAAAAAAACCATTTTTGGCATTATGTCTGTGTGTGTGTGTGTGTGTGTGTGTGTGTGTGTGTAAACACGATTGCTTAAAAACCAAAGCAGCTAGATCGATGAAATTTGGTATATGCTCCTTACACTAAAATTGTAGATTTCTATCAACTTTTGGAGTAAATACGTCACTTGGAAGTAGTACTTTACTTAAAAAGTTTTTTCGAAAATTTTGAAATTTTCAATTTTTTTGTTATATTATAATAAAATACTCTATTTTAAAAGTTTTTATTCTTTGACATTTTTTCGAAAACTGAATAGTTTTTGAAATAATCACAGAAGAAATAGAAAATTTTCGTTGTCATTAACGAAAATTTTCTATTTCTTCTGTGATTATTTCAAAAACTATTCAGTTTTCGAAAAAATGTCAAAGAATAAAAACTTTTTAAAATAGAGTATTTTATTATAATATAACAAAAAAAATTGAAAATTTCAAAATTTTCGAAAAAACTTTTTAAGTAAAGTACTACTTCCAAGTGACGTATTTACTCTAAAAGTAGATAGAAATCTACAATTTTAGTTTAAGGAGCATATACCAAATTTCATCGATCCAGCTGCTTTGGTTTTTAAGCAATCGTGTTCACACATACACACCCAGACGTAATTCCAAAAGAATATACGAGAAAGTCTCGGGGAAGTCAATCCCCATATTTTTTTTTTTTTTGAATTTTTTTTTCCCTCCCGTGAAAATCATTTTACCTTTTTTTTAGGGAGACTAAATTTTTTTTCTCCCTCAAGTGCAAATTATTTGACCTTTTTTTTTTTTTTTTTGCATGCGAGTCTCATCCCATTTTTTCAGACTCTGGTTTCGGCCGGCCGAAAGGTTCGGCCACTTTTTGGCCGAAACCGAAACTACGGCCGAAACCATGATTTTTGGCCGAAACTGGCCGAAACCGTAACCGAAACCGAATATTCGGTCGGTTCCTAGTTAATATATAGAGAGAAAGGATTGGATTCATGTCAAAAATTCGATGTCGAGATTTTGATAGATAGGCCTACTGTATACAAGTTTTGAGGTCCCTTGAATCCAAAAAAGTGGTTTTCGCGACATGGTCTGTCTGTCTGTGAACAAAATTTGAAATTTTATATTTAAGTTAGGCGTGGGGTGCCTAACGTGGTGCTAGACTGTGAAAATAAGCTTTTAAACAAAATCGGTCAAAAACTACTAGAACTTTACTGATGTACTTTTTTTAGTTTTTTTTTTTTTTATTTTCTCAAAATTCGCTCCAACTATTTTGATTAAAATTCACAAATCAATTATTTTTTAGATGTTCTTTAAAATGTATATTCTCATATGAGGATGTGGCATAGGGCAGCCAAGGCGAAAAATAAAATGTCCATGCCACATCCTCATATCATAATATCCAGCCATCAAGAAACAACTAGTGTATATTCTCATTTTTCCATTGAAATCTTATGAAGACCACTTTACTCTTTTACTTTATAGGAAAGATAGGAGAAATAGTTGCTATGGTAACAAAATATAAATATTTTCCCTTATAAATTTTACATCTCTCGAATGTATCATATTGTCGGAAACTAAATATGTGTCGACACAAAAAATCTACAAGCACAGAACACAACTTTCGATTACCGAAGGAAATAGAAAGTTGTGTGCTGTGCGACCAGTCACACCCGATTTTTTAATCTTCGTTTATAAAAATGATATTCCACCTCGTGTGGGTTTCCATTTGCAAATGTTCTTATTTGCAATTTAACGTATAAATCGATTTTTTTTTTTTCAATAAGAGATATATAGGGCCTAACTACCTACTGCATCATTAGATCAGGTTTGTTTTGAAGTCTGCTGATGGCATTTTCTTAGTCGGCCGGTCTCAAAGCAAAACCGGAAGTATTGCAATTAAATGGATCAAGTGACGCTGCATCGGACGGACTTCCCCTTTAGGAACTGGGTCGATTTACATAAGAAAAGCCGCCCCCTGATCCTGATCCTGATGCTGGATGCAACGACTCAAGCAAGCCCTCGGATAAAAATCCCGAGCCGTTGACAGGAATCCAAACGAACGCCAGATGAATGGCAATCGCGGGACGTTTGCACTCTACTTGCTTATTAACCTCCTCTTCTAAAAAAAAGGGAAGAGGGATGGGTTTTTTTATTCAATTCTTTTTTAATGGTTGGAATTTTGTACTAAATGGATGTCGTTTGGGGAAAAATTATGTAAACTAATGGGTCTAAATAAGCTGTAATTTAAATTTCGAAAAGAGAGGGAATTTAGCGAAACCACCGTTGAGTTATTTTTCACATAAAATACACCCTGCTGTGAGAAGAGGGTGTGCCATCCCCGAAACAAGTTCAAATCTCGATCATTTCGTCCTGGAATAAAAAAAAAAATCGTATTCATTTAAATTAAAAAAAAAAAAAAAAAAACACCAGCATATGGAAAACTTTCAATCAAAAATTTTTTTTAATAAAAATAATTAATTTTTATTAAAATATAGTCACTGGTTTTGATCATCTTTTTTGACTTCTTCAGGCTTACACATACATTTTTTTATTTAATTATTGTTGATAATCATCCTCATAATAATATTTATATTTATTTATTTGGAGAAAAGTGTACGTAAATTGGAAATAAATAAATAAATAATTAAGAAAGGAAATTTTATAGCTATATAAGTTGGAAGATGTTAGAAACCTATGGCTACATTTTAATCATTTTTACTCGGGATAATATATTTATTTGTAAAGCCTATAAATTAATAAAAAAAAATTTGAAGAATTCAAATTCTTCATAGGCTACATTTTTTTCATATAAAAGCGTGATTTATATTCATATTTGTAATAACATAATATATAAAAAGAAAAAAAAAATTCCTCTCGAGAGGGAGAGTAAAAGTTGTCATGTGCGCTAAGACTTTGCAGCAAAAGTCACCCCTTTTTCACTTATATAGAAGAGAAGCGGTGGCTGGGAATAGAAATGGGCTAAAACTCTCCCCCCCCCGCCACCCCTCAAGAGAACGAAACAGGAGAGAGCTGATGAGAGAAAGAGATGGGGATAAAACGAGAGAGAGAGAGAGAGAGTTAGTGTTAAAATCACGCGACTACAACCCGATTCAACTAATGCGCAAACCGTGTTCCCACTTTGCAGTGGCAAACGGCATGAATACGCGCACCAAAGGCAATGGGAGCAGCAGTAACAACACACAAACCTCCCTCATCCCCCCCGAAACGACGAAAAACCCAAAACACGGGCGCAGAGTTTTAAAGTCGTGCCAACCATTACGACGATGATGCCCACCCCCACCCCATCCCCACCCCCTCCTCTCCTCTCAAACAACAACACCCTTGCAGCAAACACACACACACCTGGGTCTTTTCCCTCACTCACAGTTTAAAATACCGTATTTCTACTGCTTTATAAGATAAGAGAAAATATTATTTCTAGAGTAAGTCCAGCCCCGTTGTGAGATAACGTCCTGAGCGTCTTTTGATAATATTTTCTTAGGGGTGAATAAAGTAAGCTTCTCTCTCTCTCTCTTTCGTTTTATTTATAATTTTAAAAATGGTAATTGTAAAGATTAAAAAATAGAATATGTATTTTTCTTAAACGAAAATAATCCTCCCTATGAATTTAAAAAACATTACGAAGAGAGAAAAATAATTTACTTTTTTTTTTTTTAACTACTACTGTTTTCTCAGATAACAAAAATTGAGAGGATTTTCAAGTAGCAGCAGCAGCAAGTTTGCCTATATAAATTCATAACAATCTTGCTTTAAAGTTAATAGCATTTTAAGAAGAGATAACTAAGTAAGCTTTTCTGGAGATAAAAAAAAAAAAAATAATCTACCTGACACAAAGTTCTCGAATTTATCAACTTTTAGAAAACAACATAATTCTATTATTTTTTTCATATTTACTTAAATAATTTAATAAAGAAGACCACTGCTGAGGGAGTCCCTCCCTCCTCAAACTAGTACATCCTCTCTAGCATCGATGAGGTTGGATAAAAAGAACCGGGTGGAACTAGAAATAAGGATTAGTTCATTAGCTAGAAATATAAACGCAGGAGGAGTTGGAGATAGGAAATGATGTATCTTCAAGGGATGGCGTTAAATGGCTACGGACAGAGGCCGGTCGTTTTGAGGTGTGTATCTTCGTGCACGAAAGCACCGCTGGTAAATAAATGGAAATTACCCATAGCAATTTCAAATAATATAATAATCAAAAGACCCATAGCACTCAAGTAGATGATTTCTTCTGTGTTCGAGTGTCTCTTGGGTTGGTGCAAGAAATCACAGCGATGTACCGAATCGGTTGAAAGAACATTAATCACAAATATTAACTAGGTAGAGCCTTGTTTAAAAAGGATGGAATTTTTTCAATCAATGCTCAAATAGACTGTTCATTAGCCAGTCAATATATCGTTGAAGATAGCAAGTTTGCGAGATATGTTTGTGCTTAAGATTGAGCAAAATTGCACCCCCTGGAGTCGAACCAGGACCTCCACGCTTTCGCGGCAGGTGGACTACCCTTATCCTAGGGCGCTGCCCCAATCACACTAACCACAAAAAATATATTTGAAGGATGATATTCAAATAGGTAGAAAAAATAAGCAAATCAGCTAGTTTATAAGCCTATTTCAATTTATTGTCAAACCAGGGCCCTGGTATGACAATAAATTGCAATATAAACTAGCTGCTTTGCTCATTATTTCTACCTATTTGCCTACAAACAATATACATTATTAAACACTTAAAAATTGCTGTTATGCTAAAGTATTAGCTGAGATTAAGAAATTATTGAGATTTTGTAATTTTTAGTGTTTTTATGAATTGGGAACAGGGCTGTATTTCTAAATAGGCTAAAAAGGCTGCCTCCTAGAGCGGCAACAAATTCAGGGGCGGCAGATTGACAATTTATTCAAAAGTTAAAATGACGTATTTCTGACGTTAATAATATTTCCCGTGCGAATTTAAGAGTATATATAAAACAAATGTATTATGCAAATATGAATTGTAGAAAATGGTATGGAGTGAACATTGACAGGAAGAGGATGATAAATATAATATTGAATCTTGATTAGTGCGACGGGGTATGGAGAAACGTTAATGATTAGGCCTAGATGTTTGGAAAGGGGTAAAATTATAATGCAACAACTTCTTATTCGTAAACCAGGTCTTCGGGGAAATAAAATAACACAGATATTTATTTTATTTTTATTATTGGCCGATTGAATGCATTCTAACACAGTTCCGGATTCCAAAAATTTATCTAAGGACCTGAAATTTATATGATTGTTACATTCAACATGATATTTTTATATATTTAAAGTTAACATAATCTTATGTAAGTTAACCAGGACGCAAATTTTGAAAACCTTTTGTAATAAAAGAGGGAATAAAATTTAAATAGAGAGCAAAACCTCTTAATCAGGAGTTTCGTTCCCTATTTGGCTGTCGAGACCTCCGACTAGTAAAATATAATCGTATTATCACAGGTGCAAAATTAATTTTTCAATAATATAAGCTCTAAGTAGTTTATAGTTGAGTAGGTCTATCTATCTGAAATCAATTAATTATAGGAAAACAATAAATCTTATTTTGTTTTTTGTTGTTAACTTGCACACCATTACTTTCAACACAATTCAACACAAAACCATTTTTTAAACGTAAAAAAAGACGTAAACAATAATTAATCAAATGAATATATAAGAATGTTGATGATTATGTTTTTTTTTTTTTTATTTTTGAACCTGCGAAAGTTCGCACGATACCCAAAAACAGAGAGAGGGTGACTAAACAATAAATTCTCGATCCAAATCACCTGCGTGAAATGGCAAATTAGCCAAATAAATGAGCTCCGAAAGGGCGGTCGTTAATGACGATGCCCCCAACAGGGTCCCTCTTGTGTTTTGTGCACAGCCAGGGGTCCTAAAGGAAAAGGGGGACGCTCTTTCGAGGACCTCTATTAAAAACCGCAAAGTCCTCTCAACGCTTCTACTTGGATCAATTATAGTCACAGATTTAAAGCAGGGAGGTGATTTTTCAATAAAAACTACCCCTCGAGTAACTTCCGGTTGAGTCGGAATTAAAGGGCGCGTCTTGAAATTAAAAGAAATAAAAACTGTTTTAAATATGAGTAGGCTAATGCAATTTCAGTAAATCACTTTTATTTTAGATCTCACTGTACGTAGTACTAAGGGGTAGAGAGCTTATGCAGAGAGTCCGGTGTCTGTCTGTCTGTCCGTCTGTACGCATAAAAAGTACGGCCTGAACTAAAGGTCGTAGGAAAATAATAATTACATATACGTATTCAGCATAAAAAACTGGTTCAGGGAAAAATAAGTTTTTGTCCCTAGAACTTCCGGTTTTTTAAATATTTAACATTTTTTTAATTTTTTCCATATGTTTACATTTTAATCTTTTGTTTACTTACATTCATCAGAATGTAAATAAATGTGGCCATTTTTTTCTTAAATATGGAGAAATAACCTCTTTCAACCTCTCATTTTTTTGACATTTGTATATCTGACGCGCCTAGAGTTATGTCATCATTATAATCTATCAGTTCACCTGACTTTTTTTTACGATTATAGGGTCATGTGACACATCGATTCACATCTATTTTTCATTTCAAATCAAAAGAAATATGTCTCATAAGTAGGGCTCGGATTTATAGGCACTAAAAATCTTTAAAATAGGCAGGCAACTAAGCACTAAAAATTATTAAAATAGGCACTTAAAAAGGCATTTATTGTAAAAATAGGCGCTTAAAAGGCATTATTTAAGAAATAATATAAAAAAATTTAAAAAATTGATGTTTTATTTTTAATAATTTGGTGTGACTGGTCGCACAGCACACAATTTTTTCTTAATTTCGGTAATTCTGTACTTGTTTGTCAGAATATAAATACAAATCAAATTTTTAAGTACTAATTTTTAAAATTATACATTAAAAATAATTTTTTTTTTTGAAAAAAGTATTTTTTTTTTCAAATCTCGGGAGGGGGGGGTAATTACCCCCTTTACCCCCCCCCCCCTTGAAATATTTTCTTGATGATTCAAAAAAATTTTAAATTTAGGCTATGTATAGCTCGTAAAAAATTGAAATTGGCTATTTGAACTTAAAATAGACACTAAAAAAGGCATTTATAGATGAAATAGGCACCAAAACCCAGAATCGGCCAAAATAGGCATTATAGGCACTAACAAATGCCTCTTATTTTATTCAGAATTTCATGAAACGTATACATATCATATTGGCCTAAATTTTAAGCCATAAATTAAAAAAAAGGCAAATAGGGCGAAATCCGAGCCCTA
>JAKCPI010023702.1:0-91353 GCA_023213315.1 Euborellia annulipes | reverse complement strand
AATACAAACCTGATAATTGAATTAGATTGGGAATCGAAACAAATCGTTAGATTTAGTAATTTTGACGTGACAACGTCTTACAAATCATGTGTCTATAGAGGCAGGTTAGAGGGGCATGCACGGAAAAGTTTATCGTCTTGAATAACTCCTCTGTCTTATTTTATTGAATTTTAATTTCATTAGCATTTTACACTATTAAATTTTTTTTATTTTACACTTCCAAATTTTTTTATTTTTTATTTGATGAAATTTTAACCTCGTAGCTCACTTCCTTCTTGCTTTATATTGATATGGACTCATTTTTTAAACTCGGACCATGTATTTCCATCAAAATCTTGATATCGAATTTTTGACATGAATCCAATACTTTTTCTCTATATTAAACATATAGGTAATATTCAACTTCTCAACCCACACAGCACAAAATATTGCAGCAATGTTGCAGAAATATTGCGAATCTTGCTCAATATTAACAAAATTGCAGCTCAAACAGCAACATTGCCGCAATATTTCTGCAATGCTGCAAAAAGGTGGACATAGAATATTGCAACAATATTGCTGCAATGTTGCTGCAATATTCCTAGCTTGGAATATTGCCGCTCCAATATTGCAGCAATGTTGCCAAGATTTGCAATATTGCATCATTGTTGCTGAAATATTGTCAATATTGAGCAAGATTCGCAATATTTCTGCAACATTGCTGCAATATTTTGTGCTGTGTGGGAAGTATACAATATTTTTTTATTTATTTAAAAATGAATCACAATACAATTACTTGCTGCTAGCTTCTTGAGAGAACAGTCAAAACACTTTCTCATTACTAGATAATAGGGTTCCCGTCTTGAACGATAAAATTGAGACTCTCGCCATCATTCAATGAAGCCAACCTGAGCAGAATCTTTCTGTTGATTGAAAAATCCATCTTTCGCTGAACTTCTCCCATTATTTTTACAGAGTATTTTTTTGGCAGCAGTAATTTTTTCTTATTTGGGGAATTTTTAATTACAGACCCCATTTTGTATTAATTATTTATTAAAAATATAAATATTGTACAATGTTTCGAATTCTGCAGCCGTTATCAAGTACTGCTTCACTTGCTTCGACTCAAGTGAAAACAATTTGTAATTTTTCTATTCCCCATTTACTTTCGAAAGCAATAATAATTTTTCTTTTAAGCACAAACATATCTCGCAAATTTGCTATCTTAAACGATATATTGACTGGCTAATGAACAGTCTATTTGAGCATTGATTGAAAAAATCCCATCCTTTTCAAACAAGGCTCTACCTAGTTAATTTTTCTTTTTATTTAAGATAAAAAATATATTCTGTTTGAGCTAATTGTGTATTTTTAATTAGATAGAGGCTAGAGTTTTGATTTCATCGCTCAATACTGGAATTGAATCACTCATTGAATCTCTTTGATAATAAAGCAAAAACTTTACCTCTTCTCTTCTTATTTTTAAATATATATTATTCCTTTTCTTATTTATTAACTAGGGAGCATCTAAAATGCCTTTTTGCATAATTTATCTTACTAAATTTTTTAAAGTAAAAAAAAAAGATGAATGAAAGAAATTAATATATAAATATTAGCTTCCTCTCTTTTTCTCGTCTAATGCTAAAGAGAGAAAGAAATAGAGTAAAAACTCAATGGCTTAAGCTTTTACATAAACAGAGAAAGAAAAAAGAAATAAATGACTAAGTGGGTGGGGATACATTCAAAAATATTATCCTTATTTATCCTGAAAATCTCATGTCCAAAAGCTTACAAAAATCTTAAGCATTTTTCTTGACTCACTCGGCAAGGCAAAAAAATTGAACCCTATCCGGCTTAGCCATTTAGAAACTCTACAAATATTAGATTAAACTAAAAAAAAATTAATCTCTTTGAAAATAATATAATTCCTCTGATTTATTTTTTATTCTTACCAAATAATTTTTTTTATTAATAAATACTTATAAAGATGTAAAATATAATTAAGATATTAATTTAATTTTTTCTTTTGTTATAGGTAAGACGACGACGACTATCCATTCCATATGTCATATTTGGTGTTCAGTTTGTCATACTTCGTAATGTGAGTTTTAATTTCCATTTTATTATTATCTCCTTTTCTAAGACAAAAAAAGTCTATAACAAGCTTAGTAAGCAAAAAAGGCAAAAATTTGGAATAAATATAAAAATAATTTTGCCACGCCCATTTTGTGCCTATTAATATTTATGTATAGTTGTGATGAATATTGATGAAAGTTTGAGATAATGAGACAGTTTGGAGTTTTTCATTGATTTTATTGATCAATTTAACACCATAAATTGGGTGTTAAAAAGTAAGGTAATAACATCAGCGTTAAAAAAATGCAGTTTTAACATGTTGCTTTTATCTCAAAGCTGTCGAAATCATAATCTTACTTTTTGGTTAAAGAGGCCATTTTTATGTATTAAATACGGCGTTAAAATATTAAAAGGCATCCCCTGGACATAACATTAATTTTTAACACTATTGACTAAATGTTAACACTTTGGCGTTAAAGTTTTTGCTTACAGAATATCACTTTGAGGCAAGGAGGTGTTAAAATGAATTAAAGCTGTTTCAGATGTTAAAGTTAAGTTTTTGCTTAGAGAATAGACCTAATTTTGTGGTAAGGAAATTATTTTAAAAAATACATACTTCCGATGGCTACCGGGGGTCGTTTCTCACGCTGATTGCTCCGGTACATCAATCCGAGCTTTCGCCGTTCTTGGCATTGCTTAACCGTTGTTTGAAGTACACTATACTCTTGTACTTCATTAGAAATGATGGAGAATTATTATAAGTAACAAAATATAAATATTTTTCTATGCTTACTAATAACGGAAACTAAATAAAAAATCTCTAGGCCTATTTAGCAACTTTTTTTACTTCCTCAACTTTTTCTTTGAAAATAAAATATTACTATTGTCCCGTTTACAAGACCGAGAAATTATTAACAATTTTGTGAGTATTGATCCACATGAAAATATATACGGGTATATAGGGTCTAATCTGATTTATTTTCTCCTGGATGTAAAATTATAGGCTTCTTTTAATATAAATATTCTTAAAGTATAGAATTGGCAAAGATTTAATCGTAATTTTTGTTTTGCGACTGTAAAATTATTTTAATATCCAGCACCAACTCTTGAATTTAAACTATTGATCGAAACACGAAAAACGACTTCTTTTTTTACGGTCATAAGCATTGCATTAGTAAAAATAGAATATCGATTTATTAAAATTTAAATCAATTTCGTCTTTTTTAATTGTGTTTTTAAAAATATATAGGCCTATTGAGGGATCGGTCCATTGGTTAATCGATCTAGCTCTGGAGAGGAAAAATATTTGAGAATTATAAATAACTTCCCATTATAATTAGGCAGAAAGTATTGGATGATTGAAATAATAAGAGACACAGCTTTAATTTTATTGATCATTCTCAGCTCACGTTTCGGTGAAAGTGTAGACCTGTGGTGTTGCTGAACTTGGTTTGCTTGAAAAAAAAAAAAATAAATAAATACATTTTCAGCAAATTTTTTTTATTAAATACAAAGTGATTATTTCTAAATATTTCGGAAACTTAATGGCAGTCTTCTTCAGTGGATTTTATCTCATTCACCATGTATGTCCCTCACAATTAGAACACTTGAAAGCGACCAATTATCAAATAATTTGATAAACGTTGCTGAACGAGCAACATGGTCGCTTACAAGCATTCTAATTGTGAAGGGGGATTCCGCGTTGAAAGAGGTAAAAACTGAAGGAGTGCCAGTAGTTTCCTAAATATTTAGAAACTAGCCGCGGCTCCCCCTGAACTCCCCCGCCTAGGGCGGACCCGCGCCTTTTCTTAATTATGAGAAGCTTCAAGTCTAGACAGGATGGCTTCGCCAGCTGGCTCGGGCTCGCCTGCGGCGTACCCTCGCCTTTTCTTAATTATGAAAAAAAATTATCATTACTATAATCTAATCCAGATTACAGTGCCTACTTGAGGATTTGTTTACATTCATAGAATAGACAAATGCAAAGCATACATAAATATTTCTCTATATATTTCCTATGTGAGAAATCGTAACTTTAAGAATTAATAACTCAAAAAATTATAGGAATTTCGGGATGAAAATAATTTTTCAGTAATCCCTAGAAGGTCCTCTTTATGCATATAAAATTTCATTTCAAAATTCCAACGGGAAGTTGCCTAAATAGAGCGTGACAGACAGACAAACGGACATTAGCGAATTATATAATATATATATATATATATATATATATATATCACCTTGTATTAAATAAAAAATTTGCTGAAAATTGAGCGTTTTTTTCCACATCAATATTGATATTTATAAAACCACTGATAATAATAAATACCTTATAGGATCTAAATGGCCTCAGATGCCGCAAATAGGCCTACATTATTTTATTATTTAAGATTTCTTTTGTAAAATATATAGAAAAAATTCATTTAAATTCAAAATTGGAAATTTTATAGAATCAATTTTCTTGTTGAAGATTTGTTTTTTCTCGTGGACAAATATTGTCCTTTTATCCTTCTTGAAAAATTCTTCAGACTTTATTCTCTTTACCTCAATCTCAAGCAAAACATTCTCATTCCATTTCCCTTAGACTTTTAAACATTCTCTATCTTTCTTCTACATCTCATATTCATATATACTCGCTTGGCTTTTTAAACAAAATTTCGTTTATACTTAAACAATTAAAGAGCGGGAGGATTATCATAAATCTTTTTTATGTTTCTCATTAAAAGGATATTATCTAATAACAATAAGATAACAGTGCTTTGGTATAATTATAAATTTCATCTTTTTTCTACGTTTGTTTCAACATTTCAAACTGGCGTTCTAATGTAGTCTTTATTAATTTTTATTTTAAAATAGCATAGTAACTTAGCAATTTAATAATGAATTTTTATTGAAAACTTGGTTGCATATTTTCTTTGTTAGTGATTATACATGACTGATTTTGCCAAAAGTCGCCAATAAATTTTAATCAAAATCGTTAAAGCGAATTTTGAGAAAAACAAAAAAAAAAAAAAAACTAAAAAATTGCATCAGTAACATCAGTACTAGTACTTTTTCGCCTATTTTGTTTAAAAGCATATTTTCGCTTCTTGGGGGGGGGGGGGGTGCCTAACTTAATTATAGAATTTCACCCTCGTAGCTCTTTAGTTCCGGAGATATTTTGTTCACAGACACACGAAACCACTTTTTTGGACTCAGGGTACCTCAAAACGTGTATATCTATCAAAATCTCGACATCGAATTTTTGACATGAATCCAATACTTTTTCAATAAATATATATATTAACCATATCTATAGGTAAGAGAAAGTAAAAAAAAAATTTGTTTTAAAAACAAATTGGGGGGGGGGGGTGGCGCTGGAACGCATTTTTGTTTCATGACGTTTTCTGCCAATTCACCCCACCGTAAGTCGTGTTAAAGAATTTCGTTCTTAAAAATCTGGTGTAACAGCACACAAAACAACTTTTCAATGCCGAAGTTAAAATAAAGTTGTGTGATGTACGGTTACTCACATCAGATTTTTTTAGGTTTTCTCCATGGGCGTAACTAGAGAATTTGGCTGGGTGGGGGCAATGGGACTAGCGATCCTCGCTGGGGGGGGGGGGGCATGGGACCAACTATCATATCTCCGGTGGGCCTGGAAAGCCCCATTTTTTCGCAATTTTTCTTGGGAAAAGGAGCTTTCTGAGGGGGGGGCAGTCCTCCCGGCACCCTCCTAGTTACGCTCATGGTTTTCTCATAGCTGCTCTTTATATAAAATAATCTCTCCCAATTTCGATGATACAAAGTCCCCTTTGAAAGGAAAAAAAAGGACTATGATAAAAAAAAAAAAAAAATAGAAAAGTTTATTCTCAAAGGAGATGTTATATTTTAAGTAAGAACAAAGATAACAACTACAATCACAACTTGGATAAATGGCTCTACAAACAAACAAATACAAAAAATTATCAATACTTAAGTATGAAATGAAAGTTGGTTTGTTTAAAATTAGCCTTAAAAAAAAAAAAAAATAGAAAAAACTGTCAAGGAATAAGAGTTGATTACTATTACTACTAGTAATAATAAAAACATCCAGGACACCAAATACACCCAAAAGGATCCCTCTAATACTTTTAGAGCGCTCTGACTCTTTGAAGAGGATTTATCAAGGATGAAAAGAAACGTGACATCCTCTTGGCCTTCTTAAATAAACTGTTTATAGTATTTGATTTAGTGAAAAAGTTTTAGTCACAAACACTGTTTATAACTTATCTTAATAATATTACATATTTAATTGAAGAGAAAGAGACGATGAGATCTAAGCTTAGATTTAAAAGGATTAAACGTCGACAACAGAAGTAATATCACCAACAAGCTCAAAATGATTTCTTGAAACTAAATTTAACCATTTCTGGTTGAATCCCCCAAGACACGCCAAATGGATAATCCCGGGGATGAAATACTTGAAAGAAAATGTCAAATCTTGTTTCTTAAAGTGCCTCTATAAATATATTACGTACGCGAGTTTAAAATTGTTAAACCGCCTTTACAGACGTTTAGTTACTGATGGTTTGTTTTACTTTATATGCAACCTTTACTTGTTTTCGTTTTCTGGTTGCTAGGCATCCAAAATGATTTACTATATGACAGGGGCGTATATAGAAATTTTTTTTTTTTGGGGGGGGGGAGGGGGCCTGAACTCAAAAACTTTTCTGCGAAAAATTTTGTTTTTTTCGGAACCAAAATTTTCCGACGGTGAAAATCATTTTACCTTTTTTTTTAGAGACACGAAAATTTTGCCGCCCGCTGAACATTCTCTCTTTTGCGGAACCTAAGTTTTCGTACTGCAGGGCCGAGCAAACATTTCGGGGGGGGGGGGGGAGACTCCCTATTGTCTGTATAACTCTATACTATATGTATATGCATTTGGAAAATTTCGGGGGGGGGGGGGGCCGGGCTCCCTCGCCCCTCCCCCTCCTTCATGAGAACCTAACCCTTATATAGGCCTACAATTGATGATTATTTTTCTATCTTTTATTTTTATAACACTATATATTATATGTATATGCATTTGGAAAATTTCGGGGGGGGGGGGGCCGGGCTCCCTCGCCCCTCCCCCCTCCTTCATGAGAACCTAACCCTTATATAGGCCTACAATTGATGATTATTTTTTTATCTTTTATTTATTTATTTATTTAAGGTCTTTTTCGACCAACAGAGACCATTTAGACCCCATATCTAGTCATCCATCAGTAGGCAGCAATCAAATTAATAATAATAATGGCGCAGTCCCGATTATTTAAATTCTTTTTTCAAAAAAAGAGGTATGGTGAGGACACAGATAAACCACGAAAAAATAAAATAAAATTGGTATATATAATTCACAAAAAGTGAAATAAAAGAGAATTAGTACGTGCTGAGGCATAAATTTATTTACCTTTCGGCTAAGCCATCTTCAGATCAAACTATATCATAAGTTTTTTTGTGCTCTGAAGATGGCTTAGTCGAAAGGTCAATAAATTTATGCCTCAGCACGTACTAATTCTCTTTTATTTCACTTTTTGTGAATTATATATACCAATTTTATCGTGGATTATCTGTGTCCTCACCATACCTCTTTTTTGAAAAAAAGAAATCATATTAATGTTTCATCGTCCTTGTACGGATACCTTCTTTCTATTTCTTTTACATTTTGGTGAAATCTTTCACCCTGTTCCTCACTCAGGACTCGGAGGTTTTCTGGGAAGTAGTCAAGAAGGGAATTCTGGAAGTGAAGTTTCAAACTCATTGAAAAGCCCAAATTTTATTAAAAAAAAAAAATAGTGGAGCGAGTTTGTCTTTGTTTAACTCGGAGAGTGTTCATACTGGACCCAAGCAATTCTCGGGTCGTTAATGTAATCTGGGATGAAGAAACAGTGCATTGAAAGGGAAGGATAGGACATGAAAAATCTTAGAATCTGTTGAGCCAGGCTGCCTAGTGGCCCACGAACATGCTCAATCTGTCTGCTCACATTCCTCTACCGAAAATCCTCTTTTTCACATGCTCGTGCAGGTTTCATATCATATGCTTTTCTATCAAATATCTCCAAAACAATTAAAATGAAGTAAAAGATGAGAAATAATACATAACATGTGAAATATCAGTTTGATTTTTCAAACAATTTTTTCATCGCAGGCTGTGTTATTAAATTTTAATTGGAATTTTTTTTTAATTTAAAAATATATAATTGTGTTCACTTCTAGATTTGGAAATTAATTTGATCAAATGGGATTAGTTCAAATTTGATGAGAATTGATTGGTCTTCCGAGAGAACATATTTCGTTAAATAAATAAACAGATTATGTAAAGCACATAAATAAAGCGGCCTAATTATTTATTATTGTTCTAAACGATGAAGGGATGTCTGTTGATCGTTTTATTGACTATTAAATATTTCATTGGTTAAGCTGTTCAAAATATAATCCATACCCTGAAACTTACTTTCTCTTTCATTCATAAATACAATTGTGGTATTAATTATTAAATTGATTGATACATAAGGAAACTGAATGTAAATATTCAACAACAAATTCAACAACCCTGAATAAAAAAAGTGGTTTTCGCGACACTGTCTGTGTGTTCAATTTAAAGCATGAAGGAATTGAGATAGGAGGTTGAAATTTTATATTAAAGTTAGACATCCACCTAGGGCGTGAAAATAAGCTTTTAATCAAAATTGACAAAAGAGTAGACTAGTAACTTTACTGATGTAATTTTTCAGTTTTTTTTTTTTTTTTTTTTTTTGATTTTCTAAAATTCAAAAATCAATTATTTTTTAGATTATCTTTCAAATGTATACCATTGTATTCTCATTTTGCCATTGAAATCTTCTGAAGATCACTTTACTCTTGTACTTCATAGGAAAGATAGGAGAAACGGTTGCCATGGTAACAAAATATAAATATTTTTCCATACTTATAAATTTTACATCTTTTTTTTTTTTTTTTTTTTTAAACATTCACACTTTTTCTCATTCACACTCACACTCACACACCATTCACACAGTCTTTTCGGCAACTGAGGCCATTTAAGACTTTAGACGATAACCGTTATTTATTATTATACATATTGGGGTCCAGGCATTCTTATATAAGCCATTTGGTATCCAAATGCCTTATATAAAATCATCGGACTGCCTGGGGTCCGAACCCGCGACGTTTGGTATACGAGGTTAGCACGCTAACCTCTACGCCATGCCCCGAGGGCAATTTTACATCTTGAATTCTAATATATCGGAGGAAACTAAATATATGTCGACACGGATCTGGTGTGACAAGCACAGAACACAACTTTCGATTACCGAAGGTAAGAACTGTGCGACAGTCACACCAGATTTTTTTTCATAGCATTGTGCTTTTTGACTTATCTAAAAAATAATGGATTTTTGAATTTTAATCAAAGTCGTTTGAGCCAATTTTGAGAAAAAAACTGAAATAGTACAACATTAAAGTACTAGTACTCTTTGGCCGATTTTGATTAAAAGCTTATTTTCACGCCCTAGGGGGTGCCTAACTTAAATTTAAAATTTCAGCCTCCTAGCTCAATTCCTTCATGCTTTAATTTGAACCCAAACACACACACTTGAGATCATTTGTTCACACTTACGTTAGACAGATAGACCATTTTGTGGAACCAACTTTTTTAAATTCAAGTCGCCTCAAAATCTCGACATCCTTTCTAACTTCTTATATAGGTAAAAGAAAGACCTAAAAAATGACACTTTATGATCATTTAGGCGTTTAGTTGTTGGAGAACTTCTCTTTCTTCTTTTACTTTAGAAAATGTATGTATGCTTATATTCCAAATATGCAAATATAAACCTCAACATTTCCCTGATGCTGCTCTGATTTGTACTTCGATGAAGGTTTAATCGCCTGCAGCTGATAATAATCAATTATCCCTGTTATCAGCAAGCTTATTAGTTGCTTCCCCATTTCTCTCTTTATCCTGCACCCTCTTCTAAAACTGTACCTTTCAATTAAAATATTTCCATTTGAATCCAAATGACTCGTGCATTATTCGCTTAATATTCCAAGGCGGCAGACATTCAATTATTCTTCATCATTGCCTTTCGTGAAATTTGCATTTGCTAATTTGGATTTGCTTTTCAACGGAGCATTTTGTTTAAATTGAAAATATTCAAGTTAAAAGTTGCTTGTCTCGTTTAATTTTTCCTTTAAGCTTTTTAATTCTTTTATTTTATTTAAAGTAGACTATCATCCCCACTTTCTACTCTGATTAAAATGCTTTCTAATTTAATTTTGGTTATATAAATAAATCATTTATTTTTTTACCAACAGTATTCTTGAGAGAATTTTTAAAAAATCTGGTGTGACTGGTCGCACAGCACTCAACTTTCTCTTACCTTCGGTAATCGAATTAATATTCCAAAGCGGCAGACATGTTGTGCTTTGTGATTGTCACGCCAGATTTTTTTGTGTCTACATATATTTAGTTTCCGACAGTACAGTACATTTGAATTCAAGGTGTAAAATTTATAAGTATGGGAAAATATTTATATTTTGTAACCATTTCTCCTATCTTTCTATGAAGTACAAGAGTAAAGTGGTCTTCAGAAGATTTCATTGGCAAAATGAGAATATACATTTTAAAGAGAATCTAAAAAATAATTGATTTTACTTTCTCTTACCCTATATATGAAATATATATAGAGAGAAAGCATTTTTGAATTTTAATCAAAATCGTTGCAGCGAATTTTGTGAAAATCGAAAAAAACTGAAAAATTACATCAGTAAAGTACAAGTACTTTTTGGACAATTTTGATCAAAAGCTTATTTTCACGCCCTTGATGGGTACCTAACTTAAATATAAAATTTCAACTTCTTAGCTCAATTCCTTCATGCTTTAAATTGAACACAGACAGACAGATTATGTATGTCGCGAAAACCACTTTTTTGGATTCAGGGAATCTCAAAACGTATATCCATCAAAATCTCGAAATTTTTTACTTGAATCCAATACTTTCTCTATATACTAACATATATAGAGGTAAGAGAAAATAAAAATATACCGGTATTTCGACAGCGATCTAAATTATATTCACTCTCTATCCATGGTATGTGAAAAATTAAAATTTTTAGGCATGACCATGATTGAGCCACTTACAATGTGTATGCCCAATATAACTTGGCGTGGTTGTATATTTTATATATTAACCAGGCCCTGAAGATGGTCCCATATGCGACCGAAACGTCGGCCCTGGTTTAATAATAAATTGAAATATAACTAGCTGTTTTGCTCATTCTCTCTACTTATCTAAATTATAAAGAGAATTAGATGAATACTCCCCTCTTTTCCTTTTATCAAAAATTATATTCCCCCTCCATCTCCTCCACCCACTCTCTACTCCGATTCTCCCTCCAGGCCAATTAACCAATCACAGTGCTTGATTTTTTCGCGCTATAATTTGCCTGTCCTGGGGGGAAGATTAGATACCTGGTCAGTTCAGTAGAGGGGGGACTCTCATCAAGGCAACAACTCGTGTTCGTCTACATAAGAAAACCGACGCGTTCTCAGTTGCTAGGGAGCCATGATGCCAGCCAGTTGACTTCTCTCTCTCTCCGCATTCCTCATCGTTTTTACCTAGGTATTTCGATTCAAAATTACTAATTATTCATTTATTTTTCTCTTTAATGGTCAAATATTTATAATTGATAATAAAATTAAAGAATTAGCAATCAGATGTGTCGAACTATATATGTATATTATATGATATTGAATTGTCTTTGCCTGCTACTGTATTTTTATTATCTTTTGTTTTCGGGCTCGATTTGTATTTTATCTTCTTCAAATTTTATCCTTTCCCATTTTTAGAGTCAAGAACTTTTGATTTACAGTAAAATTCTATACTTTCCGTATGTTCGTCACCACTGCTTTATACTAACGTTAGACCAAGTTGATCTTGATTAGGCCATTATCTTTCTCATCAAATTATATTATATGGAGAATATTCTCAATTATATTGACTTTTAAATGCCCTAACTTAATTATAAAATTTCAACCTCCTAGCTCAATTCCTTCATGCTTAAATTCGAACACAGACAGACCATGTTGCGAAAACCACTTTTTTTGATTCAGGGGACCTCAAAATGTGTATATCCATCTAAATCTCGACATCGAATATTTGATATTAATCCAATACTTTCTCTATATATTAACATATATAGAGGTAAGAGAAAGTAAAAATAGATAGTTTCTAAAAATAAAACAACGACAATACGCCCAATTACTCGGCAACCAACCAGACTGACAATTTTGTTTCTACATTTCTGTTCTCTATTTAATTAAGTCTAAAAATGGTTCTATCTTTCGTAAATTTTACGCTCCCTTATTTAGAATGTTGCGCCTGCATTGAATTGCTCCATCTGGTACATACATTTAGACTTGACGTTATTTTAATACGGGGGTTAATTATTTAAGGGACAAAAAATTTTATCTCTCAAAAGAAGACTGATTAGCTTATTGTATAATATAATCTTTTTTAGCCCAATGGCCACCGGCTAAACGGGCAAAGACTCGCGTTAATTTTCATTGGTTAATTCCAAGCAGTTTATTATGATGCCAAAATCAATTTAAATAGTAAATTCTGGGATAGTGTATTATTAATATTTTTCATTTTTTTTCCCCTCTTCCAGTCGTCTCAAAAAATTTATTTTCACGTGTAAAACTTATCCGGTTGACATTCGTTCATTTTATCAAAAAATTTTAAGTGTATTAGAAGAATTAAAATTTCTATTGCTACAACAATTCGACTTTAATTTTTAATAACTTTCCGAATACCTTGTGGGGTTCATTTATATCATAATATCTATAATAAGTTATTTTATAGATACTATTCGTTTTTTTTTTTTTTTTTATTTATTTATTTAAAATCGTGATTATATGGTCCCAGGATACCTTAAATTAAATTGCTTTTTTACGAGTTTCAACTTGAATGTCTCGCTACGCAATTCTTAGCATAAAGACCAAATGTGAATTTAATATAATAGTTTGAGAATCGCTTCCGAAATAATATAGATCGTTGCTGTGGTCCCCAAAAAATAATCATCGAAAAGAACCAGCTCAGTTTCCTTCGTGTAAATATGCTCTACTAAAGAAAGCTCCCATTGGTAAATTATAATACTTCTCACACACACACACCCACTCACACAGTCTTTTCGGCAACTTAGGCCATTTAAGACTTTACGATAACCGTTAATTAATATATCTATTGGGGGTCCAGGCATTTTTATTTAAGCCATTTGGTATCCAAAGAGCTTAAATAAAATCATCGGACTGCCTGGAGTCCGAACCCGCGACTTTCGGTATAGTAGATAGGCACGCTACTAACTACACCAAGCCCGAGGGCCCAGAAACTGGTTGGGTTCGAACCCAGGAACTCCAGTTTTTCTGCTCCCTCTAATTTTGCATATTTTTATTGATAACGAAAAGTAGATTTCTTCAGGATAGATAAGTCAAACCCAGGATCTCTAAATTTTCCCTGGCATCTTTGTCCCGATTTCTCTAAAATGAGATTATTTATTGTGGTATCGGGCGGGACTCAGCGCTGGGGAGGATTTGAATCCCAGAATTTCTTATTTATTCACATTTTTCGCCCCTAAGCTATGTCCTAGGATATAAATATTCTTTAATTCTTCAATATTCTTTACACGCAATGCAAGTTGGCAAAGTTTGCTCTTTATTCCCATCTGGCAACTAATCGTTTGCCTTCTGTTATTTCAAGGTAGTGTCATCTTTACATAAATAACTACTAGTCTTGATCTCAAACTTAATTTTGATTATAGAATATTAACAGGAAATGTGATTTGATTAGCGGAAGTAAAGCATAAAATGAATAACGTTTACTTTAGTTGGATCTGTACCAAAAGTTTGATCAAATTTCTCTATTTTAGTTGGAAACTTAAATATGAAATTTCATTAAGATCGAGACATCCAAATTTTCTTTAAACTAAACTCACATTTTTCGCCCCTAAGCTTTAATGTTGATAGTGTCAATATTTCACCAACTAGAGAAACTAGAAAAATTTAACAATTCAATTAACCATTTGATAATTTTTTGTATTTTAAGGATTTAAAGGCATTTAAAAGCATTTGTGGGGCCCAAAAAGAGTAGGCATTCTCGTTTTTAAGTGTAATTTATTTTCATGCATCTTACACTAGCTCTTCCTTCCTTCCTGAGCAGTCAGCATAATAAATCTTTGAATTTAATGAATCCATTTGCAAAAAAAAAAAAAAAAAAAAAAAAAACATTAAATCATAAAATTTAATTTAAAAAATTTGCTCATTATTCATATTTTTTTTTCTAGATTAAATCTTTTTCAATTTATATAATCAATTATATTCATGGTTTAACTAACTGAAGTTTATTTATTTTATATTCATAATTTCGGTCACTCATTAAGTGGCCTTATACTACCTTCAGATATAGAACAACTGAATGAAATGTTGCATTTAAAATAAATAAACCTAGGAGGTTGAAATTTTATATTTAAGTTAGGCACCCCCCTGGGATGTGACACGAAGCTTTTGAACAAAATCGGTCAAAGAGTACAATAACTTTACTGATATAATTTTTCAGTTTTTTTTCGATTTTCTCAAAATTCGCTCCAACTATTTTGATTAAAATTCAAAAATCAATTATTTTTTAGATGCTCTTTACATTTTGCCCTTGAAATCTTTTGAAGCACACTGAATAAAGTGTAAGAGTGATTGTACTTCATAGGAAAAATAGGGGAAATGGTTGCCATGTTAACAAAATATAAATATTTTCCCATGTTTATAAATTTTACATCTTGAATTCTAAAGGTGCGTACACATCTGCGCTCTGCTCCGCTCGTGTTCGTTGCTCGTCCCATGTTCGTTGAAATTATTTATTTTGACGAACCTGCCGCGATCCAAAGAGATGGATCGCGGCGAGCAGCTCACGAGCATCTCAAAACAACGAACATGGTGCTCGCGAGCGGAGCAGAGCGCAGATGTGTACGCACCTTAATATATCGGCGATAACTAAATATATCTCGACACAAAAAAATCTGGCGTGACAAGCACAGAACTTTCTCTTACCAAATTGTGGTGTGCGACCAGTTACACCAGATTTTTTAGCTTTGTTTTTGTTATTTTTTTTCTTTGTTATTGGGGGAACTTTGGTTGTAAATCAGAACATTCTCTAATTATCATTTGTTTATTTTCTTGTTTTGATTTGAATGATAGATTTTATTCTTTGGTTTTTCTTGCTCTATATTTTATCAATTAATGTCTTCAAAAAATGTTGATTTTACAAAAATTTCCTTGATATGCATATTTCTTCTCAAAATTATTACAAATACGTTTTTTTGGTCATATAGACTGAACGATACCCATCATAATAATACGATATATTTTGGGGCCCAGACACATTTATTTAAACCATTTGGTTACATATTTCTTAATAATATTTATTGTATAAGAGAAATTGTTTATATAAACAACGTTAGTGATTCAATTTAATATAAACAACAAATTAGATCCAATATGTTTTTACATTGGAAAATTCGTAAAAAGTGGCTTCAAGTCCAAAAAAGATTTTTATAAGTAATTATTTAATTTATTATACAAATTTTAATCAAATATCTAACCTCAGCGTATTTTTAGCGCCCTCGCATTCCCCTCTGAAGAAGAATTTGCTTTCGATTTTGTCAAATTGGCCAATTGTTTAGTTTGAATGCTTTTTGCCAAGGCTCACTTCCGATGCGGAATGTCCAATTCCGAATTACTCCTACTGGTAAGGGCTACTGTATATTAAAAAAAAAAAAAAAGCACACACAAAACCTTTCTTTTATCTGATTGGATGCCAATCGAATGGCTTTAATGCCCATTGTTTTCCAAAAAAAAAACTTTATTTAATTAATAAATTATTCAAACATACACGCGCACTCAATATGTGCCTTAGTTAATAAAATCACGGGGTATTTATTTTTTATCCGACAATAACAAAAGCATTAAGTTAAATAAAAATACAAAAGAATTGTAATCATTATTCTTTTGTTTATAATAATAAATATACACACTCATTTTCTTACTATTGTAGAGGTGAGTAGGTGATCCGAGAGCTAGAATTCGAAGCGAGACCTCTTGCTCTAAAATAAGGCCCCCGGCATTTCTCCTATCTTTCCTATGAAATACAAGAGTAAAGTGGTCTTCAAAAGATTTCAATGGCAAAATGAGAATATACATTTTTAAGAGCATCTAAAAAATAATTGATTTTTGAATTTAAAAAAAAAATCGTTGGAGCAAATTTTGAGAAAATCGAAAAAAAAAAACAAAAAAAAAACAGAAAAACTACATCAGTAAAGTAGCCTACTAGTACTCTTTGGCCGATTTTCATTTAAAGCTTATTTTCACGCTCCCGGGGAGGGGGAGAGGGGGGTGTTTAACTTAAATATAACATTTCAGTCTCCTAGCTCACTTCCTTCATGCTTAAAATTGAGCACACACACACACAGACAGACAGAGATGTCGCGAAAACCACTTTTTTGGATTCAGGGGACCTCAAAGCGTGTATATCCATCAAAATCTCGACATTGAATTTTTGACATGAATCCAATACTTTCTCTCTCTCTCTCTCTATATATATATATATATATATATACATACATAGGTAAAAGAAAGTAAAAAGCAGATTCTTTCATTATACTATTGTATTATGTCTACGATTGTATAAAGAATACTTTTTTGTATATTTATACATCGTTTCCTAGCCTTATAAATCAAATGAATGAGAAAAAAGTTTGCTAATCAGCACCTAATGAGTTATTTTCCCAATACTACATAAAATTCTTTATAAAAAAAAACTTGAATTTTTATTTTAACTTACAATTAGTAAAATATCGCAAGTCATTGACTTTATATTGAAACTTAACTTATTTAATACTGTAGTATTTAACCTATTAAAAAACAATTTATTTTTTATTTAATATCGATGTTCCATATTGGCATTTCCAAAAATTTCTAAATTTTCCTAGAAGGATAATTAACCACAAATGCACGTATACATGATTTTAAACTTGGCAAATTTCTGATTTTACATATAAATTGGAGTTTGGTGTTTTTATGTATTTGTGGCAAACCAGTTATCGGCTTCATGGGAGGAATTACCTTGGCTGGATAGTTTCTATTTAATTATTATCCTGATACCAGGAAAATTAGTGGGAGAGGGGATAATCTTGTCTTTTCTGAAAGAAAATTATCAATTTAACTTATCATAGGTGTAAGTACTCGTATTCTAGGATAATGGTTTATTGCAAAATTCTTCTTAGTATTTTAAGTTATAATTGGTCTATCATTTCTACTTGTTAGAGTTTTTTCTATAGCGTAAAATAGTCTATTACTTTCTCTTACCTCTATATATGTTAATATATAGAGAAACTATTGGATTTATGTCAAAAATTTGATGTCGAGACTTTAATGGATATACCTGGTACTCCTTTCGAGGTCACCTGAGTCCAAAAAAATGGTTTTCGCGACATGGTCTGTCTGTGTGTGTGTGTATCTGTGAACAAAATATCTCAAGAACAAAAAGAGCTAGGAGATTTAAATTGTATATTTAAATTAGTTACCCTCCTGAGAGGTGACACGAAGCTTTTGAACAAAATCGGCCAAAGAGTACTAGTACTTTACTGATGCACTTTTTCAGTTTTTTCGATTTTCTCAAACTTCGCTCCAACGATTTTGATTAAAATTCAAAAATCAATTATTTTTTAGATGTTCTTTGAAATTTATATTCTCATTTTGCCATTGAAATCTTCTGAAGACCACTTAACTCTTGTACTTCATAGAAAAGATAGGAGAAATGGTTGCTATGGTAACAAAATATAATATAAATATTTTTTTCCATACTTATAAATTTTACATCTTGAAATTCGAATGTACCGTACTGTCGGAAACTAAATACATGTCGACACAAAAAATCTGGAGTGACAAAGCACAGTGCTGTGCGACTAATCACACCAGATTTTTATCAACTTTGAGCTTCGTTTTTATAATTTATTTATTTACTACTAAATTTTTTACTCGATATCACTCTTAACAAACTCCATTAGCCAATAAAGAAAACTAATTAATCTCGAATGAATAGAAATTTTCTTAACATTCTAATTTAAATTCTATCTGAATAATTATTATCTATTTTGGACCAAAATAAATTGCCTAATAAATCGTCAAATCTCATTCATCATTGTAGTTATCTAAAATCCATTAAACACAATCTAAGAAAATTGCTCTTAAAGTCGAAGACAAAGTATTTTATAATTGGCTATAAAATAAAAGAGAATCCATCAGATTTAAATAATGAGTAAAAAAAAAGTAAAAGTGAGATTAATTGAAAATTAAAAAAAAAATTAGATATATAAATACAAAGTAATTTATAGCCGAACGTTGGATGTTAAAAAAAAATATGAAAAATCACTCCCCAAAGGGTCATGTATTATTTCCTTCCCATTTGGTAAATCGAGGCTTCTCCTTGTTCGCCGGTACGATTTTTTGGTTTGCCTTCTCGGTTCATGGTCAATAAAAACCAGACCAGTGTGTGCGACGAAACGAAACCGAGAGAATAGCAAATGATATAATTTGGTTAGAGAGGCTCTGATGGATAGATAATTCGTTCTCTCTGGCTGGTATTAGTCATTTAAACCAATATAAAAATAAAAAAAATATCTCTATAATAGTAGGCGACCGGGGCAGGTTGGCCCACTCGCGATATTTCGCAGAATAATTGGAAGATTGTGTTACGGATCAGAATGAAGGTTAATAGCACTGCCACGCTCCTTCTGCCAAATCAACTATAGCGATCGGAGTAAACTCGCATAAGTTAGGATCATTTATTCGTTTTTTGCAACTTGGAGTAAATTTTTACTAGTTGAATAAAATTGTTTTATGTACCTTGTGGTTATTTCGAGCATAACGAGTGAACACTATGTTTAAAGGTTGGAGTATAACGATTATTTTTTCCATGGCATATTAATTAAAAAACCTCCACGGGATTTGTGCGGGATAAAAATTGTTTCAAATATGACGATGGGGCAGGTTGGCACAAAAAAGACGGGGCAGGTTGGCCCGCTCTATTTTTGCCATTGTATGTATGAAATCGTTAAACCGTGTTTTATTTTTTCAATTTTAGTGGCAATGAACGAAGTAAAAATAACAAAATAAAAATTATTATAAATATCGGCCTTAATTCAGGTCTAATTCTCTAAGCAAAAACGTTAACTTTTAACACCTCTAAATCACATTAATTCATTTAAACACTTCCTTGCCTCAAATAGCATTTCTGTAAACAAAAACTTTAAAGCTAAAGCGTTAGCATTTAGTAAATAGTGTTAAAAATTAATTCTCCTTAAGTGGTGTTGCTGAAGTTAGTTTATTTGAGAAAGAACAACGCTAAATTTTGAGCATTTAGCGTTTTTCTTTCTCAAGTTAAAAATTAATGTCATGTTTAGGAGGTGCCTTTAATATTTTAACGTCGTATTTAAAATAAAAATGGCGTCCTTAACCAAAAAAATAAGGTTATGATTTTGATAGCTTTGAAATAAAAGCACGTTAACGTCGCTGTAAAAACTTTGTTTAGAGAATAGCATTTTTTAACGCTGATTGTTTTTACATCACTTTTTAACACATTTGCAGGTCTATTCTCTAAAAACAAACGTTAAAATTTAAAATAAACAAATGGGTGTTAAAAAGTAATTAAAAAACAATCAGCGTTAAAAATGCTATTCAAATCACTTCCTTGCCTCAAATAGCTATTCTGTAAACAAAAATTTAAAGCCAAAGCGTTATCATCTAATAAATTGTATTAAAAATTAATGCCATGTCTAGGGGGTGCCTTTAATATTTTAACGTCGTGTTTAAAATAAAAATGGCCTCCTTAACCTAAAAAGTAAGGTTATGATTTTGATAGCTTTGAAATAAAAGCAACATGTTAACGTTTCTGTTAAAACTTTGTTTAGAGAATAGCATTTTTTTAACGCTACTTTTTAACACCCATTTTTTTATTTTAAATTTTAACGTCTGTTTTTAGAGAATAGACCTGATTGAGACTTAGTGTTTTTTTATTGGCGAGGCCAAACATCCTATGGCCCCTGGGAATCGAACCCAGGATATCCAGCCTTTCCGGAGATCATTTTTGTCCGTATCTGTATATCAGTTTATTAAGTTAAAAGTTTTGATAATTATAATTTTTTTTTTCCTATTTATTTATTTTATTCTCATTCCTTTAATTTATTCAAATTGCTGAATGGTTTGACAATAAATTCTATTTATTTAATAATTATTAAAATGGTAGGTTATTACTCAATTAAAAGCTATCCTTTTCAATAGCAATAAACGTAGCTATTTAATTAAATGGATACCTATAGGAAAACTTTGATGAACAAATTGTTCATTTAATAGTAGAATTAAAATGCAAATGAACTTTTAATGAACTTAAACTGAACAAAGGAAGCAATTTTAGAAATAATGGAAATATGAAGAAAAAGATATGAGAAAAAAAAAATTAGAATTTTTTTTTTATTATTATTATTATATTCTTCTCATTTTAATATGGGAAAGAAATTTATTATATGTTGATTAAACTGTCTTCAAAATGTCTTCTCTCAAGTTGAAAGATTCTCTTTTGGATCTAATTTAAGTAAATTGGATCAAAGTTGATTTCATATTCTTTTTTTTTTTAATAGGTAACTTTTCATTATTTTTTTCCCTATAAAAAAACTTTATTCAATTTTCAATCTTAATTTACATATATAGACCCTATATGTAATTTACTTTAAAGTTCAAATTAATCATTCATATCTCTATAAGATTAGAATAGCTTTCTTTGTCGATCGCCAATGGAAAGAAATTATTCATATTTAATGAGAATAATACATAATGAGTGGCCGAAACGTTTTTTACAAATAACCCACACTTAAACCGAAAATCAAATTCTTTTATTAATGGTAGCAATTTTAATTTGAATCAATTTTTGCCGAGACTTGCTAAGATTTTCCCGTCCTCTGAAATTGGTGCAAGCTTAGAGGATTATAAATATATAATATACAATAATATATAATATAATAGGATGATGTGAGAGAAGAAACAAATATACCTATTATACCTATCTTGATTAAGTAAATATACCATAAATAAAGCATCATGATTAACTGGAAATATCATATTCCCCATCTGAATAAAATTTCTTATCTTGTACTTATAAGGAAATAAATAGTATCAACTTTGAATGAAGATAGTCATCTGCTATATCGAGAAGATATTGGTATACATTTCGTTTTAAATAAAAACAAAAAGTTTTCAATCTTACTTTCTCCAACTTTTGAATTTAGATAAA
This sequence comes from Euborellia annulipes, assembly GCA_023213315.1. Lineage (NCBI taxonomy): Eukaryota > Metazoa > Arthropoda > Insecta > Dermaptera > Anisolabididae > Euborellia > Euborellia annulipes. The sequence goes on along the minus strand of JAKCPI010023702.1, from coordinate 69,907 downwards.
TGAGAATTAAATGATGTGGAAATAATTGAAATTTAATCAATTGGCAGTAACTTTCCTACTGATAAGCAGAAATTATTATAGTAATGTCTACAGGATAAAAAAATTATCTAAATAAGAAAAAAGACTTCATGGGAAGGATAGGAGATATGGTTGCCATGGTAACAAAATATAAATATTTTCCCATGTTTATTTATAAATTGTACATCTTGAATTCTAATATATCGGCGGAAATTAAATATATGTCGACACAAAAAATCTGGTGCGACTAGTCACACCAGATTTTTTATATTCAATCTCTTCATTAAAAAAATTTTATATTTATTCGGATTATTATTTTTCAATAAAACTCATCGGGCTTTAAAATAATAATTTCAATAAATCAATTTCTCGTTTATATAAGGGAAAAAAAATTCTTCATATCTTCATAAATATATTTTTTTTTTTTTATTAACTTTCGCACTCTCTTTTCAAATATGATTAAATTTCGAGATGAAGTCGATGAGTTCGGATCCACACGTTTTATGATCTGCCCTTCAAAATAAAGAAATGAAAAATAAAGAAAGCGACGAGAGAAAGAGACAGAGCAGAAAAGAAAAATATTTTCCTTGTAATCGATTTTTCACTCTTCGTTTTCATTTGAAAAGGAAAAAAAAAAAACCTAAATAAAACAAAACTTTATTGGAAAGCACTCTTTTTGTTCATTTTTTTTTTTTTTTTTTTTGTATTTGCTTTTCTTACTTTACTAGAATTGCAAAACTAAACAAGAAAAAATTTTTGTTTTATCTAAATAACAAGAATATTAAGTTATTTATTTTAATAGTTTTGTTTATATCTTTTCTAAATCATATTTTAAGATTGTTTGAGATTTATCATGTTAAGAAAGTTTCTTTTTATAGAGAAAAAGAAACTTTAAAATAAATAGTACGTATGGGGTTTGTTTTGAAAAGGCTGCTGGTTTTCAAAACAAAGCCCTAAGACTATAAGTTATAAGATAATTGAATGCGAGATGATTGACTCTTTCGGGATGCAATGCAATGTGCTGCACCAAACATACATTTATAAAAACACCAGATTTAAAATATTTATATTTTGTTATCATGATAACCATTTCTCCTATCTTTCTTATAAAGTACAAGAGTAAAGTGTGCTTCAAACAATTTTGTGGGCAAAATGAAAATATACATTTGAAAGAGCATCTAAAAAATAATTGTTTTTTGAATTTTAATCAAAATCGTTAGAGCGAATTTTGAGAAAATCGAAAACGGCCATATAAGACCTTATAAGATAATCGTTATTCTTCTTTCTTCGCCTTAATCCCGCGGAGGGGGAAGGAATATAACAGGCCGGTCAGTCGTACCGTCTGACGCCTGTTGAAAATATAGAAGGCAAGAGACTGGCATGCAAAGAAAAGAAGTACTGTCAGCCCCAGCTAGGGCAGCTCGTGGTCGCCATCCACGTACCCACAAGCAATAAAATATATTATTATAATAATGGAGGAATGGAGATATCAGCCAAATTGGAATGATCCAGGTTCAATAAAACTCCCAGAATAAGACGTTTCGGCCTGAATTTATTTGGCCATCTTCAGTTATTGGGCTACAAAATTGTATATAGATATTAACTAAATTATATACAATTTTGTAGCCCAATAACTGAAGATGGCCAAATAAATTCAGGCCGAAACGTCTTATTCTGAAAGTTCTCGATCATTCCAATTTGGATGATATCTCCATTCCTCCATTATTATCACATTACCAGCCACAACCTCAAAAAGAAAATATATTATTATCAGTTTCTCACCTATCGTGTCATAATTAATTTTGAATTTGCTCCCGGGCTTTTCTAATCCATTTATTTAATAATTTGGAATGCATTATTCTTGTGTTTAATTGGTGATTTTGTTGTTGCAGGCGACGCCACAGATGATCAGCCATTTGTTCCTGACAAAGAGAAAAAAGCCAGCAGCTATGACACCAACCTGTTTCTTTATTCGGTGAGTTTCAATTATCATCATAATTAATAAGTAGCCCTGTATTTATTTCCATATTACAAATATAAATTAATCAGACAAATCAGCCGTGATTCTTATAATAATAAATCTCGCCCCCTTATTGCCCTCTTTGCTAGTTTTTGTTTAGATCTTTCAACATTACGGCTATAGTTAGGAATATCAACCCAAAAATCAGGTGTGCATAGCACAAAACTTTCAATTCCCGAAGAAGAAAGTTGTGTGCTGTGCTACTAGTCACACCAAATGTATTTAATTCTTGGGTTTTCACGCTTTTACTTTTTCGTTTTTAAATACAAACTATTTAAGATTGCAATACATACTGTACTTTTCTTTTCATGCTAGTCTGCTTGTTTAATGGAGTCGCCTATTAGTTAGGCAACCCGGAGTACAGGCTTAAAACGTTGCGTTGCGCACTCCGCAACTGAAAGGAGGGTGCAATACAAGGCTTGGGTGCAATACTTGTTTCCCCTGTGTTTTACGCACCAACTTTTTTTTTTTTTTTTTTTAAGAAATTTTTCCATCAAAATTTTTTTGATATGGCCATGTGTTTTTTAAAGCCATTTAGGCTTTAAACCAGCGTTTTCCAAACTGTGTGGCGCGCCTCCCTAGGAAGGTGCTGACTAGTCTAACAAGTAAAGTAATCCAAACATGAAATTCCGATTTCAATGTAACTTTGTACAATTAAACAACTAATAAAAATATCATTAAACGAGAAAAAATTCGACCAATAAAATAACAAACTTTTAAAAAATTAATTTTTAATTTTAAAACAGGTAGATTTTCAATTTCAAGTTGTTTTTGAAAGGGGTTTTAGCTATTGTTGGGATGTTTGAAAGTGTTTTAGCTGTTTGTTGAGTGAATTGATTGTTGGATTTTGAAACTTTTCAACTTGATAATGTTATTGAAGGGGTATAGTCAGATAACAGAAATTAATGGGTTTGGTGTAGGCTATGGGTTAACGGGGGCGCTTGAAGAAGGAGAAGGCACTAGGGAGACCTAGTTTTATTTCAAAATTATATTATAAAAGAAAATAGATCTCTTTCTGTCCACTTTTGCAACAGTTTTTGAAAATTTTTAAACAAGATAGATTTTTAGCTACAAAGTGTTTTGAATGGTCATTAATACTATTATTGAGATGCTAGATAGAAACCTAATGCTAATATTAATTATTCATTTTAGGCATAATTATCAATTGTATGAAATCACTTGAATTCAATATTGAATATGAGTATGCAGATTTTCAGGAATAATTTTTAAAAATTTTTTTAAAAATAAACTGTTCATTCATTGGTCGAAATTTTTTCAAATTTATATATAGATTTATCATTTATTTAATTGTACCAAGTTTCAATGAAATCGAATTTCTTTTGTTCTTTCTTGTAAGGGCGAATCTGCCACCAATCAATTTTCCAAATATTTATTTTTTTATTTATAAATAAAAAAAAAGTTAGAAGATCTGGGACGGAGTTTTTAATTAAAATAATAAATATGAATAAATAAATTAAATATTTTTATATAATTTTGCCATTGTCGGGCATCCGGGGCCAATATATTTAAAAAAAAAAGTATTAAAAATTTTTGTTTTTGTATTATTTTATTATATGTGTGGGGAGGGGGCGTTAAATATTTTTAAGGGAGGTGTTGTAACATAAAGTTTGAAAACCACTGGCCTCAAGTAAGACTCATTCTAGAAAATTATACTATGTGTAAAACCCAAAGGCGGATCCAGGGAAGTTTTTCAGGGTTTTAATTTTTTTCTGACTAGACGCGAAGCTCGCCGGAGGCGATTGCATTGTTAATTATTTTATTTATTAAGATTGGATTAGCCCCCGAGTTTGGCGTAGTAGGTAGTGTGCCTACCTCCTATACCAAACGTCGCGGGTTCGGACCCAGGCAGTCCGATGATTTTATTTAAGCCATTTGGATACCAGATGGCTTAAATAGAAATGCCTGAACCCACAATATATATATTAATTACAACGGTTATCGTCTAAAGTCTTAAATGGCCTTAGTTGCCGAAAAGACTGTGTGAATGTGTGTGTGTGTGAGTGTAAATGAGAAAAAAGTGTAAATGTTTTTTTATATTAAAAAAAAAAAGATTGGATTAGGGGTTAAAAAATTGGAAAAAAAAAAAAAAAGTTTTTTAAATTTATTTTAGCTAAATCGAAGCCAAATAAATAAAAAACATTCAAAAAATAGCGTTGATTATTATTTTGATTCGGGGGTGGGAGGATGAAGGGTTGATTATTTAAGAAAGGCCTTGGAATATTCCAAATCACTTGTTGACATTTTTTTCCAGTTCTAAATATAGTTAGATAAGAGCAAAGTGTATTTTTTTACTTTTAATAAAAAGGGAATTGTTATTTTCATCAATTTATTCCTATACAGATAAGAGAGTCGAGTTTCTCGTTCAGTCGAGTGTGTGGCCTGGCTGCAGGCTGCTCTCTTATTCAGTTGTGTTTAAAGTGAATCAAAGTGAATAATTAATATAGTGTAACCCACCCTGACCACTCCGTCAGCCAACACACCCTCTTGAGAGTCTTATTAAAGGTAATTATTATTCATTTTATCGTTGAAAAAATTAGGTGTTAGCTGTGTCTTCTACACAGCCGGTGGCTTTTTAACGTGACAACGTCTTTTGCTTGATTTCAAAAAATTTTTTTTTTCTCTTACCTATATTGAAATATAAAGAGAGAAAGTATTGTTTTTATTTTTTTTTTTTACTAGTAGTTTGTTTTCATAAATAAACATGTTCAAACATTTTCATTGAAACAATATATGACAGGTGTGGCCAAACTTTTATCCATTAAGGGCGACTTATGCTTAAAAAATGAGGTTTTTCGAAAAAAAATTAATTTTGGAGTTAAGTACTCTGGATTTTTTTATTTATTCTATTAGAGGTTATCTTTCTGCACTAAATAACATCTCATTTAGTCTGATCTGATTAGCCGTTCGGAATCTACGGGGGTTTAAAATTTCGAAAAACGAAATCCCGCCGAGCGCTCTCATGCGGAAAAATGACCTCATATCAAAAAAAAGAAAAAAAGCCCTGGGGGTATTGAACCACTCTTTCTAAAACTATATTTAGATTTAATGTAGCTTTTATGGTCAAGTAGCTATGCGTTGCACAAGTAGGGCTATTTTTCGATATTTTTTTGCCTAAAAAATGAGGTTTTTCGAGAAAAAAACCAATTTTGGAGTTAATTACTCGGGATTTTTTTATTTATTCTATTAGAGGTTATCTTTCTGCACCAAATGACATCCCATTTAGTCTGATCTGATTAGCCGTTCGGAATCTACAGGGGTTTAAAATTTCGAAAAACGAAATCCCGCCGAGTGCTCTCATGCGGTAAAATGACGTCATATCAAAAAAATGAAAAAATAACCTCTGGGCATTGGACCACTCTTTCTAAAACTATATTTAGATTTAATGTAGCTTTTATGGTCAAGTAGCTATGCGTTGCACAAGTAGGGCTATTTTTCGATATTTTTTTGCCTAAAAATGAGGTTTTTCGAGAAAAAACCAATTTTGGAGTTAATTACTGGGGATTTTTTTTATTTATTCTATTAGAGGTTATCTTTCTGCACCAAATGACATCTCATTTAGTCAGATCTGATTAGCCGTTCGGAATCTACAGGGGTTTAAAATTTCGAAAAACGAAATCCCGCCGAGTGCTCTCATGCGGTAAAATGACGTCATATCAAAAAAATGAAAAAATAACCTCTGGGCATTGGACCACTCTTTCTAAAACTATATTTAGATTTAATGTAGCTTTTATGGTCAAGTAGCTATGCGTTGCACAAGTAGGGCTATTTTTCGATATTTTTTTGCCTAAAAATGAGGTTTTTCGAGAAAAAAAAACCAATTTTGGAGTTAATTACTCGGGATTTTTTTATTTATTCTATTATAGGTTTTCTTTCTGCACCAAATGACATCTCATTTGGTCTGATCTGAATAGTCGTTCGGAATCTACAGGGGTTTAAACTTTCAAATTAGAATTTACCGCAGCGCGGTAAAATAAAATGATAGGAAAAAATAAATGGTGCAATCTTTAGCTGAAAACTCATTCTTTCTAACCGTATATTTCTCATAATTATACCTCTTAAGACAGAGGAGTTATTCAAGCCAATAAACTTTTTCGGGCAAGCCCCTCTAACATGCCACTATAGACACATGATTTGTAAGACGTTGTCACGTCAAAAAAAAATGATAGAAACAAATAATTAGACTGCGAAAAACGATTCTTTTGAATATGAAATTAAATATTTTGTATTTCACTAAGGGTAGAGGGTGAATATAAGCTGTTGAAATGGAGATCCATATATGACTTTATACGATAACCGGCATTAATTAATAATATACATATTGGGGGTCCAGACATTCTTATTTATAATTCATATGGTATCCATTTCTGACTGCCAGGGGTCCAAACCCGCGACGTTCGGTATAGAAGGTAGGCACTTTACCAACTAACTCACCAAGCCTGAGGGCATTTTTTTTATCTTTTCTTAAGTCACCATTATTTACCGTTCTTTCTATATGGCCTATATTTTTGTTAATCAAATTTCCTTAATATACTTTTACTCAGGGGTGAATTAAGGGTTGAAAATTAAAATAAAATAATTTCAAAATAAAATAAAAATTAAAATAATTATTTATAAATGTATTCAAATTATTTTGAGGATAATTCCGCGGTGAAGGTTCGCATTTCCTTGAAGGGGGGGGAGGGGTTTGAAGGCATTAACCAGGAGGGGGCTTAATGCCCCATCCCCTATAATGCACAAAGATATTAATGTTTTTTAATACTTTAACTAAAAAATAAGTGCATTCCGTTTGAGTTAAAATTTATATTCAATATTTAGCAAATAGCATAGTGGGATAGAAACATTTTAATTTCAAAATTTCTTATTACTGGGGCGGAATTGATTTTTGAAGATTTCGAAACTCTCATAAACAGTTAATAATAACACTGGGTAACTTAGGAATCTATCGAAACCCTTGCATAATTTTTTAGGGATTTTTTTCATTAGGTAGAAAAGTAAGATATGATTAGTTCACTTAGAATTTTACTGGGGTGAGTTACCGCATCTTTTTGTATATAGAACTAATCTCATTTGGGATTTGAATTTTTACTTTCTCTTACCTATATGTATAAATTAATATACATATATATATAGAGAGTAGTATGGATTCATGTCAAAAATTGGATGTCGAGACTTTGATGGATATACACGTTTTGAGGTCCCCTGAATCCAAAAAAATGGTTTTCGCGACATGGTCTGTCTGCGTGTCTGTTTGGGTTCAATTTAAAGCATGAAGGAATTGAGCTAGGAGGTTGAAATTTTATATTTAAGTTAGGCACCCCCCCCTCCCCCTTAGGGCATAAAAATAAGATTTGAGAAAAATATTTTTCTTCAGGAATGAAAGTTAGAAAAAACGAAGCCAGAATATTAATTATTTAGGTAAATCAATCTCTAAAGTTCCCCGGCCCCCCCTATAATTGTATATCAATTTCTATTAAAATTATTTTAAGTTTTTAAATTCAACTCGCCTCGAATACTTTTTGTTTTAAAGAACAATTTTTTTTTTCTTTGTTTTTGAATTGGATTTTTTTTTATTATAAATTTCGCACTTATAACTTCCTTCTAAAGTGAATGCAATTTCTGATATAACAGATGCTTTTCCCTCAAGAGAATCCTGAGAGCAAATATGATGACGGAAATTGGCGGGGGTGGGGGGGGGGGAACTAAAGTGGGTGAAATTGTATTTGGAGAAAATTTATTTTTTTTTTTTCTTTCACTTTTTCTCGAGGCGCGTTTTTGATTCAATTATCTTTTTCTATTTAATGGAAATTGGCACTGAGGGCTGAGGGAGATGAAATGCCGATGTTTCAATCCGTCTCTCGGATGACGTTAACGTTAAACTAACGTTAATTACGAGACGTCATTGTGGCTTTGGCCAACTCTCCGGGGGTAATTCACAGCTCGTTAGCACACAGATTCTTTTATTAATTTGTATTTCGATTCCCTTTTCATTTGACCGATTTTATTATGCAAATTTATAAATTCAAACAATTTTAACTTCACTTTCTTATTATGTACCGAAATTAGGAACTTGTTTAAAATAGAAATGGAAACTAAATTCCAGGACCCGAAAAAGTTTTTGGGGTGGGGATTTTTGGACCATATGGGGTGTTTAATCCTTACCACTCTCCAAATGAATAAATTTTATGTATAGAAAATATTTCTGGATAATTAAATTATAAAAGATAACGCTTGTATTCAGGTATTTTTAGGCCAAATTTATTCCACTATGTAGTCGACATTTCGGAAGTCTAAGCCTCCCTTCATCTGGACTAATGTGGTTATTAATAAATTAACACACTCCCTCATTTTGTCATATTATAATGAAATCGAAAGTCAAAATACGTCTGCTGGTTGGTAGAATGGCATTCGATTTTATCCTCATAGAATAGAATAAAGATTTATTCGCGGGCAAGAGTTATCTATGGAGATAATGAAATAAATTTGGCCTGAAAATACCTTCTATACAGGTCTATTCTCTAAAAACAGACGTTAAAATTTAAAATAAACAAATAGGTGTTAAAAAGTTATATAAAAACAATCAGCGTTAAAAAATGTTATTCAAAATCACTTCCTTGTCTCATATAGCTATTCTGTAAACAAAAATTTAAAGCCAAAGCGTTAACATTTAGTAAATAGTGTTGAAATTTAATGCCATGTCTAGGAGGTGCCTTTAATATTTTAAACGTCGTGTTTAAAATAAAAATGGCTTCTTTATCCTAAAAAGTAAGATTATGATTTTGACAGCTTTGAAATAAAAACAACATGTTAACATCTCTGTTAAAACTTTGTTTAGAGAATAGCATTTTTTTAACTCTGATTGTTTTTACATGACTTTTTAACACCCATTTATTAATTTTAAATTTTAACGTCTGTTTTTAGAGAATAGACCTGATACACGCGTTATTTAACTATCTACACCAGGCTTTCCCAATTTTCATTTCTGGATAATATATATTAGAAATATTTGTATTACCAGTTTTTGATGAACCCCTTTCCCACAGTAGCTTCATTTAGAATGGAGGGGTCAGGGGAGGACATTTGCCTCCTCCTCTGATTTTTTTGATTTTATTTTATTCTTATTAAAATATTTAAATCAACGAAGTCAATGACTGTTTATTAATAGAAAAGGAAACCGAGCAGGGGCAGCCAAAAATTAATAAAATAAAGCCTTGCATTTTCTCAAATTAATGAGACATTTTGGTCAAACTTTATTATCATACCATCAGAGTTTCAAAATTGCTTAGGGCATATGGGTACAATACACGCATATTTATGTATCTTATATATATGCGAGTTGTCCCATCTTAATTATTTAGTGAGAATGATACTTTGTCTGCTCTTGCTCCTTTTCCTGTTGTAAAATATTGAAAAATATAGGTCTACATAAAAATTATTATAAATAGACTCTTTACGGCAAGAAAATTTTTTTTAATAATTAATCTTTTGGGAAAATTAAAAAAAAAAGTTCTATGTTCTGATAGAGAGCTCGTGTCAAACAATTTGTAAAAATAATTTTTACATATTGTTGACATATGCCCTCCATTAATTGAGTTTATATATTATGAACCCTGTTACGCATTACATCTAGTGTGTCAAGCGCCAGCTAACGAGTTTTGAGAAAATTAACATTAAAGTTTTTTGTTTTCATTGGATTATAACAGTTATATAATTTTTTTTGTCAATTGTGCAAGTAACATTGAATATAAATTTTTTAGGACATATTTCATAAAAAATACTATTAATTATAGCATTTGAAACAATATTCCGTGCTTAACTCAATTTTTAATTTTTTTTGGCGTTTGACACACTAATGCATTAACAAGGTCCATATATATTATACCTACTAATATGAACTGATATGTCCCGCAGGAGGAAATGGAGGAGCGACCCCGTGTGTCGACGCTTATTAACTCATTGGCCAACTACGAGAACACGATCCCGGCGGCGACGGATCCGGATGCGAAACCAGCTCAACCCTCGGCACAGATGGGCACCCTAATTGGCGTTTATCTTCCCTGTATTCAGAATATCTTCGGTGTGATTTTATTTATCCGGTTGACGTGGGTGGTGGGCACAGCGGGGGCTGTCGCCGGCTTCCTTATCGTACTCACCTGCTGCTGTGTGGTAAGTAAGTCTAATGAGTCTCTTCAGTTCCTACTTTTTTTAAACAGAATATCTTATAAAAAATATTTATTTAATGCTAAATTAAAATTTGAGAGAGAGACATTTTTGGTGTTGACTTAACTGCAATTTTTTCCGAGGCATAGGGTGTCTTCTCTTCCCAGCAAATTCTTGACCAGCACCAACAAATTTTCACATTCCCCAATATAGGCCTATGCAGTTAATTGGCTTGCATTTATTTTTAAAGAAAATTTTTTCCCTTGTTATAACATCAGGCAGGAAGAAAGGCAGACATATTTGCTCTAACGCCCTAGTAAAAGAAGCAAAACTCTTATTAGGATTAGTGGAATTATTTACACCGTAGTTAAATAGTTTTTGAGATCTATTCATTTGAATAAGATATTAGTATTCAATGAATTAGGGATAATTAACAAGTTTTTGTGAGTTGTTTATTTGTTAGATGGCCAAACGTACTGACATCGGAAAATTGAATCCGGGATCTCCAGCCTTTCCTGAGCATTGGTGTGTTTTCCTTTGGACCATAACAAAACTTGTTAAATATTCCTATGACTAGTCAAGTCCGAATCGAGATATTCATTGAATATTAAGTATTCAAATGAATATATCTCAAAAATTATTTAACTATAAATAATTCCGCTACCCTTAATAAGAGTTTTGCAGCTTACATTAGGGGAGAGAACCCACCCCCCGCTGGTATAATAGGGGGTTGACATTGAAATTTTTCTTTTAATATTTCTCACTTCGAGTAATCCAAGCAAACTGTACCATATGGGTCATTCCATGCCAAATCGAACTTGAGAATTTTTTCAAATTTTTTATCCAACTAAAAAAAAGTTATGGATTTTTGAAAAAAATTGCTTTTTTTCCCAAATAACTATATTTTAAAATTGATATTTCGGAACCCCGCAAGGCTATAAAAATTTTGTTTTTTAATATAGTTTTCAGAAAAAAATACAAAAATTATTTCAGAAGCCCGGATATATGAAATATTTCAGTTTTTTTGGAAAAACCCTAATTTTAAATCGACCATTTTTTATTTTTATTTTTTTTTTAACTCAAAAAAAAACTTCAACTAATTCTACAATTATCCCCCCTAATTTCAAGATGTGCCGACGATTACTTCTATTTTTTTTTTTTTTTTTTGTTATAAAATTTTTTTTTTGAAATTTGGTTTATTTTTTACGTCACTTTTTTATGAAATTTTTCACTTTCTCGTGAAACTTTAGAAGTTGAAAAATTATATTTTATTCGAAAATTTTAAGTCATCATACTAAAAATTGTGTTTTTTTCAGTAAAGTACGAGACTGAAAAAAAAAACACAATTTATATAAGTTATAGTTATTTGAAAAAAAAAGCAATTTTTTTCAAAAATCCATAACTTTTTTTTAGTTGGATAAAAAAATTTGAAAAAATTCTCAAAAATGTCTTTCAAGGGGTAGAAAAAAGATAGGAAATTTTCAGCGAAATCCGCGGGGGTCAGGAAAAAAATTTGTCGATTTGGCATGGAATGACCCATATATAGGGAAATATGAGTATTTCAATATCAATTTTCCCAGGTTTCCAGGAGAGTAAATTAACTAGTTTTCAACTTTCCCCACCAACCCTAGATTGGGTAGGGAAAGTTAATGTAATCGTAAAAAATCAAAATTGAACTGAAACTGCCAAAATGTGTTTTGAGGTCCTCAAAATATATTTAAGGGGCGAGTCTCGAAAAACCATCATTAGCCGATTCAGTAACTGGTTACTCTTGGCGCAAGAGATAGTGTTTAGGGCTGCGCAAAATAATCGATTATTAAAAACGAATAATCTATTTTCGGAAAACATGTGTTTGAAAAGTTGGGATGAGAGTCGTATGCTAAAAAAAAAGTTTAAATGATTTTCACGAGGGAAAAAAACAAATTTTACGTAAAATATTTTTGTAAGAGGGAGAAATTTACAATTTTACAAAAAATATTTATGTTTTACTATAAAAAAAAAAGTCAAATGGTTTTTCGCGAGAGGGAGAAAATGGAAATTTTACCAGAGAAAAAAAGGTATAATCGATTTTTTTACTTTTTCATAATCGATTATTTTTTTCCATTATCGAACCCTAATAGGGAAACAAGCATTTTAGTCCATTTCATTTGAAAGGTTCTAGCAAATTATTTAATGTGATTAATCTAAAAAAAAAAAAACAAAATTTCGAAAATCATATAAAGGCCTTCTATAAGTTGTAGATATTTTAAATAGCTTTAATTAAAAATTGGATTGAAGCAAAAAATTTTAAATCGAATAATATGCATTTCACAATTTCGTCAAAAATTGAGCCACTTCATGTCGCTCTTTTAAGATCAAAGTAATCTGCCTGCTCTTCGTCTTTTTTATTTTAGAGGAATTTTAGCCCTCGGGTAACAGTAACCTTATTTTTCTTCCCATATTTATTTCTTTGTTTTCTTCCCATTTGCTTTTGAAGAACACATTAAATCAAGAGCACGAATGCCCTTTCTATAACACTTCCCTTTCCCACTTGACCTACCCCTGTGATTGATTCTATTCCTTAAAATAAGGAAGCAAAAATTTATGAGATTCTCTCTTTCGTATGATCACGCAATCAGAGCAATTAGACCTCCTTTTCTTATTTGTAAGATCATCTCTTTCCTTGAACTAGAATAAAAATTATAAAAATTTATTGGCGCTTAAAAGGTAATTCATTTTCAATGAAATACTAAATACTTAAGATTCTAAAGTAGAGTTTTCTAACCTTTTTTGACGTAACGTTCCCTTTTTGTAAAAAATAATTACCGGGGAGCAGGGGCGTATACAGAAATTTTTTCGGGGGGGGGGGGACTCAAAGATTTTCCTGCGGAAATTTTTTTTTTTAAAGAAACTAAATTTTTTTTCACACGAAATTTTTTGCGGAACATTTTTTCTTTTACGGAATCAAAGTTTTCCACCCTGCGGAAAAATTTGTTGCGTTGATGTCTTTTTATCTATACTATATATATATCCCTATATATGTCTATGTGTTTAGGAAATTTCGGGGGGGGGGGGGGCTCGCCCCCCCCCCTTATATACGGTAAAACACTTTTATCACTTTCTCCAAGAAAAAAAATTAAGATCTTCCAAAAATAAATATTAAAAAAAAATTTCAATTAATTTTTAATTTCTCTTACATTTTTTACTTTCTCTTATTTTTTTAGAAATTAATCCACAGTCGTAGAGTATCCACCTCTTGTGTTAGGGGTCTAAAATAATATCCCGTGGGCTAATTAGGATAGAATAAAGTCATGCGTCTTGAATTCTCATTCAAAAGAGAAATAGATTAAATTGTATCATCTGTCATAGTTCCTCAGCATAAATCTCTTCAAAATTCTTTTTTCATTTCATAATTATTTGTCTATCATATATTTCAGTTCGATTTTATTCAAAGGAATAGTTCGGGAAAATTATTTAAATAATAAAATTATATACAAGGTCTCGCACAAAATATACTCTATAACAAATTAAGTCACATTTTATATTATATTTTCATTTTTTTATAACAATGAACCAATTTCTCTAAATTTTCTTCACCTGCGTTCATCCCAAAGACACTTTGGCCTTAGCTCAGTTGTAGAGTTTTCGCTAAAGGTCAACTCTCTATTACTTTTATTTTTTCATATTATTAACTCTTAAAATTGACAGCGACTTTTAGAGACTTTTCTTTTTGCTAAAGACGGACTTTTTACCAACTATTTGGATTAAGGCGACTTTTTCCGAAAATAAGAGACTTTTTTTCGCTCTCTACTTATAAGAAAGAAGACGCTAAATTTTCAATTTCAAATTTCGCGATGACTATTTTCAAAGTATTGATATTTTTCTCTGTTCAAAGAGGCATGCCCTCCTCTTAAAGCCTCACTGGGCCCCTCTTTGGGACCGATAGTGATTCTGAACCTAAATAAACTTTTTTTAAATTAATATCGCGAATAATATATCACGTATTAATATTAATAATCACGAATTAAGGAAATTAAAGACAAAAGATGATATGCAAGTTTTTCGATTCCTGTAAAATCGCTTGATAATTTTTTTTATTTTCCCTCTCGGCTTCAAAGGCCATTTAGGGGTATTTGGATTGGATTTTATGAAGTATTGCTCTTCTCAGCTACCCGGTCCACACCTCTTGGAAGTTCCTGGGCTGGGTTACCCAGTCCGAGTCATCCCCAGGCACTTAGGCCACCTCAAATTGGGCCCTTTGTTTCTGTGGGGTGAGATCTTCCACTTTCCTAACCTAAAAGGAGCTTTCGGTATTTTTGAATTATTTGCGCCAAGCTGGATTCGAACCCGAGTTATGTTGAAACTTGAGATCCGTAATCGGCTGCATAGCCACTTGCCATATAACTACATTATGTTTGAATTATATTATATCGATGGCGCGGCAACGATCTTGGAGGCTGTTACTCTACTCTGTTGCCAGGCTCCCCAATACTTAAGATAATTCATCAGGAAGGGATCGATATCTAATCACCACAGAAAAAAAAACGTCTGAATCCCAGTGGGGGTAAATCTATTAAAGCATCAAAATAAAAATGAGAAAACTTTAATTTATCTTTCATCTTTTAAGATAAAATTCTATTTTTATTAATCTAAAAAAAATCTTACCACAAGACAGCTGTCTTTCTTTAAAATTAAAGACTTTATTTAAGATCCGTTGACGTTAAGAATTCAACTTTAATCTCTTACTTAAAATCTGTCAATTTGGCTAAAAAAAAAATATATGTCACTGAAATTGAAATAATCAAATGAAGAAGATGATAAAAATTATTAAATGATTCTCACTTATTTTTTTATTTACTTAAATAACTTCCTCTTTGTTTGTAAACTGAATTTAAAATATAATAGATATTTTTTAATTTTAAATTTAATTGTTTCAAAATAATTTTATGGAAAATCAAAATCCCATTGGAATTCATTGTATTACAAAATCATTTAATATTTAATCAATATGAATAAAAACCAATCGGACCATGAACACAAAACAAAAGGTGAATAAATTTTCTATATTATTTTATTTTAAATGTCTAATTAAGCAATACAACAATTATAAATTATTTAGTAATGAGCTTAATAAAATTAATTAATTTATTTCGGGTTTAATAGCTTTGTGATTAAAAATACAAATAAAATTACTATAAAAATTTTTACTTTCTCTTACCTATATATGTTAATTTAATAGAGAGAAAGTATTGGATTCATGTCAAAAATTCGATGCCGAAATTTTGATGGATATACACGTTTTGAGGTCCCCTGAATCCAAAAAAGTGATTTTCGCAACATGGTCTGTCATGTCAACATGTTTATATATTTTATATCTTGAATTCAAATGTACCGTATTGTCGACACAAACAATTGGTGTGACAAGAACTGAACACCCCCTCGGGCTTGGGGGTTCGGACCCCAGGCAGTCCAATGATTTTATTTAAGCCATTTGGATACCAAATTGAAATGCCTGCACCCCCAATAAATATTATAAATAATAACGGTTATCGTCAAAGTCTTAAATGGCCTAAGTTGCCGAAAAGACTGTGTGAATGAGAAAAAAAAGCACAGAACACAACCTTTTCTTACCAAGGGTAAGAATACTGTGCGATCAGTCACACCAGATCTTCTATACTCTTTTTAAAGTTTTTGTTTTTTTAGAACTACCTTCTTGATAGACGTACCATGATACTAACGTTAGTTTTCCCAATGATTTTATTTTCAGACGATGCTTACAGCGATCTCAATGTCTGCAATCGCGACGAATGGTGTGGTACCGGCTGGTGGGTCATATTTCATGATTTCAAGATCGCTGGGGCCCGAATTCGGAGGCGCTGTAGGGATGTTGTTCTATACGGGGACAACACTCGCAGCTGCTATGTATATTGTGGGAGCAGTTGAAATTGTTCTCACTTATATGGCGCCTTCGTATTCCATCTTTGGCGATATTTCTAAGGTAACATCATTATCAATGTATTTGAATAATTGATACTTCTAATTTTCCTTTAGAATATAATAAGTTGGTCTTTATGTATACAAAAATTTATTAAAGCGAATTGTTTGGTAGTTGATCGTAAGGAAAATCAATTTTAATCTATGGACCGTCGGCCAAAAATAAATAATTTTGCGAATTATCCGTTTATTTGAAGATATTTCGATCCCATTGAGATGGAATCATCCAGCAAGCAAAAGATGTTTTGCAAATCGTTAATTTCTCCCATCCAATATGACAAAGTAGCTGAGCATTCCATGAATGCAATTTTTATAATGACAAGCATTCATGGAAAGCTCAACTACATATGGACGAAATTAACGATTTCCAAACCCTCTCTTGCTTGTACTGATTCCATCTCACTGGGATCGAAATATCATATCATCATCATACTATAATATAAAGCGCTAGCGGCTGACTTCCTGCCCCTGTGTGTATGTGCCTATCAGGGAGCTGATTGGCTAGAAAAAAAGAAGTGGAGTTAGAGAGGGAAATTTAAAATCTTAAAACTTCCCAATTGCTCGCCGAAGGCGAGGTCCAGGGGGCGTAGCCCTTCGGCGGGCTTTACCACTTGTCTACAAATAAACGGATAATACCCAAAATTATTTATTTTTAGCCGACTGTCTATAGAATAAAATTGAAAATTTGTTAGCTTGAGGGACTTGTTTATTCAAAAATTTGTAAACAAATTTATCATCTTCATTCAGGATTCTGACCTAAAGACTTGGTTCATTAAGGGCCGGTTGCTTCACATCTAATTACTAGCTTTCCCTCGGATAAGCTAGTTGACTATGACTTTCGAATCTTTTCACATCTAGTTAAGCTGATCGAGTCAATCTTGTTAACTCTTGATCGGATCCCCGGCCCTGTAAATAGAGACGGGGCTAAATGGCCTCCGATGCCGAAAAAGATCTTAAAATAAAAAATTAGTTTAATTTTTAATATTATAATTAATTTTAATTTTTAATAATTTTTAAAAATGATACGTTTATTAAGTTGCTAACTCTTCTAACTGGAAGTTAAGCGTGTTCTTATTTACTATCTTGTTGATTTGCTATCGATCGGATAAGTTTTCTAGTTGACTTGAAGTGAAACAACCGGTCCTAAATCATGTAATTATAATTACCATTGCTCGGAAAGTGGAAGTTGCTGAGGGGTAATGATATATTCACGCTTGTAAATCCCATTGCCTATACAAATTGCTTTTGGTAATATTTTTAATATTAATATTTTTACTTTCTCTTATTTTTAATACAAATTTTCTTTTTAACAGGATGTCAATGCAATGTACAATAACTTCAGAGTATACGGCACTTGTCTACTCGTTGTTATGGCCACAATTGTTTTTATTGGTGTGAAATTTGTAAATAAATTTGCTACTGTTGCACTCGCCTGTGTCATCTTCAGTATTCTCGCTGTTTACGTTGGAATTTTTGTGAATTTCAATGGCAACGAACGATTGGAAATGTGTATTCTTGGCAAACGATTACTAAAAGATATCGAAGGACGGGATTGTCATAAAAATAACACAGGACCGTTATGGAGAACATTTTGTGGAAATGCAACTATACTGGACGATTGCGAACCTTATTTTCAAAACAACGAAATTGAGAGGACTTACGGCATTAAGGGACTCTCATCTGGCGTCTTTCTTGGTGAGTCTTTCTTTTAATTTTTATTTATAAGTGGTAGTCAACCTGGTTCCTACCGCCACTTGTGGGTGTTCCGACTTTCTTAGTGAGCGATAAGTGTCTTGTCCGATTAAGAAGCTACTTTCTTTTTTTTTTTTTTTAATTAAATGAAATTTCAAAAACATTGAAATGGAATTTCAAAAAATTTTCATAGCATTATTTAAAAACATTTTCATTGGTTCATCAAATAATTTTAACCAGTGGGAGCTATAAAATTTTTCTACTAACAAAGGTACAAAAGTGGCCGGTCGGTAAAATAAAAAAGTTGACTACCCTGGTCTACTATTTAACAAACAGGAAGAGAGAGAGTTGCTTGCTTGGGTTTTGCAAAAAATATTTATAATAAATAAAACATGAATAATATTAGAAATATCGTGACACATCTTCTAGAGATCGGCAACCTTTTTTCACTTTGAGTCAAAATTAATTAAAATATGACTTAAGAAAACATTTCGGAGCACTAGGCCCAGATGTAGATCCAAGAAAAAGAAAAAATAGGAAATTATTTCAGTTTTTATTTATGTTTATGCTCGGATCTTATGAATAGATTCACAGATTTATTTGAAGTTTTTTGTATAGCTGATTGTTTGTAGGTATGATGATAAATTAAAAGAGGGCAGCTAAGCGTAATTTCATTAATTTCCCTCTCAGAGCTGACGTTTCGGTCCTGTTTAGGACCATTTTCAGAGCACTAGACATGGTCTTAATCAGGACCGCAACGTCAGCTCTGAGAGGAAAAAATAAATGAAATTACTCTTAGCTGCACTCTTTTTAATTTCTCATTATACTTAAAACTCTACATGATTTAGTTTTCTAAATAGGCCCTATTTTATTAAAAAATTTTCATAAAAATTCAATATGAACGGCTTTTTAAATGTCAAATAACCAACTCACTAATGCATTTTTCGATTAGTTTGAAAGAATAAGAATGATCAAATTAAGGAGGGGGATTTAACAAGTGTGTATGCTCTGGAATTAAATTAGTGAGTTGGTCATTTGGATTGCCTATCTCCCAGGAACCCACGAATTATTTCTTGAAAATTTTCGCCCTCACAACCAAATGGCCTTTCTACGCCTATGATTCATTCGTCTTAATGTTGGATTTTGATCCATGTTCATATTTTTAAAGAAATTCGTACTTTTATAAGTCAAAAAAATGCAAGACATATGCAGGCAAAATTATTTCTTTTATTATGCCGTTCCAGGCTGACGTTTCGGCCGCTGTCTAGGCCATCTTCAGAGCCGGAGGTGAGAATAAATGAAAAAATTTCAGCGATACAATGAAATTCTTTCGTTGTCCTTATGAGCGAATGTGTGTCGCTGAAAGTTTTTCGTTTATTCTCACCTTCGGCTCTGAAGATGGCTTTGACCAGTGGCCGAAACGTCAGCCTGGAACGGCATAATAAAATAAATAATTTTTTTTTGACTCTGCATTAGAAATACTTCCATCGACAAAGACATAGTACCTCACAATTGTTCTTTTATATTTTTACTTTCTCTTACCCCATATATGAACTATATAGAGAGAGAAAGTATTGTTTTTTTAATCAAGTGTTCGTTCTTGCGCGTAAAAATATTCTTCTTTTTTTGGATTGAGTATACTTACTGCTCCCAAATTATATTTTTTTTATCTTCTAATTTGATAATATTGATGTAAATTACACTTTCTCTTTATTTTACATAACGTCGTTGCAAGGGGAGGTTACGCTTCCCCCCTCCCCCGAGATTTGAGAAAAATATTTTTTTTTAGTAAAAAATTTTAATTTTAGTATAAAATTTTAAAAATTAATTCTTAAAAATTTGATTTGTAAATATATTATGGTAAATAAGTACAGTCCACCTTTAAATTACCGAAAATAAGAAAAACATTGTGTGCCACCAGTCACACCAGATCACCCCCCCCTCCCCCGAGAAATTCCTCTGGATCCGCCACTGCGTCTTTTAAAGCCGGGCCTTTTATTGGAATGCTTTACACTAATTTTCTTACCCTAAAATCAACATTTTATTAAATAGTTTTTTATGAAACAATAATTAAGATTTAATTATTTTATAAATTACATAAATCCAAACAAATTTTGATGATTTAGGGACGTATTTCGATCGGATAATTTCTAGATTTTACTCTAAGTGTTGAATTTGGATACCCTTCTTTAATCCTCTTAGTCCAAGGCAGATTAAGGAATAGACAAAACAAATGCCTATGTCCAAGGGTGGGGGGCTTAAGGGCTTATTTTGTACGCAACCCCGCATAAATGAAGTACCAATTTAAATTTTGTTAGAAGGCAGATTAAATGCTACCTCACTTAGCCACTCTTCTTATTAAATTATTTTTGAGTTTATTTAATAATAATAAATTCCGTAATAAATTTTTATTCATTTTCTTTCAAACTAATTAAATTAATCTTTTATATATCTCATTTAAATGATGATAATTTCGACATGAGGATAAAATAAAATTCCATTATACGAATTCGTTTTTTTTTTTCAATTTTATATACCTTAGGTTATTTCCCTTTGAATGAGATCAAGATTCTCATGATTAAATATTCTGGTATTTTCAAAAGGGATCGAAAGTGAATGTTAGTTTGAGTCAAAGCGAAAAGGAATTTGGTAAAAAGGACATTTGCTTAAGAGATCTATTGAAAATGGATCCATCCCCCTACTTCAAATTACCAAAAGCATTAAATTTGAATTAAAATAGTGTCATGACATGAAAAAAAAATAGTAATCTCGTTAAGATGAATTTTATTTACTTTTTTTTTCAAAAGACACTCCAATCAAGATATAAAACTAGAAATAGATAAAAGCTTTCCCTTGAGACATCAGGAAATTTCAGAGTCGAGATAAGAGCATCAAAAAGTATTTTATTTTCATTTCATACTAATTTGGAATTCCATATGTCTGTGAAAAACATTAAAGTTATTTATCCAATGACATATGGAGTTTATCTTGTTTAAAAAAAAAATATTTTTAATATAAATAAATAAATAAATATTAAATCGAACATCAAAGAAAAGATTTAATTAATTTTAAAAAAAATTTATCATAGGGAAAGCTTATTGGTTCGTAAATAAATAGTCTATAGTATTTGTCTTTCGTATATTACTATTTAAGGTTGAAGTTTTTACTTTCTATATAGAGAAAGTCTTGTCTTGATTTTGATAGAAATACACGTTTTGAGGTCCCCTGAGTCAAAAAATGTGGTTCCCGCAAAATGTCTGTCTGACGAAAAGAACTATAAGATTGAAATTTTATATATTTAAATTATAATAAATAATTAAATAATATTAAATTGAGCATCAAAGAAAATATTTAATTAATTTAAAAAAAAATCTTTTCATAGGGAAAACTAGTACTTTTTTCGGTTTTCTCAAAAATCGCTCCATTATCGGCTTTTGAAAATTCATAAATCAATTATTTTTTAGATGCTCTTCAAAATGTATATTCTCATTTTACTATTGAAACCACTTTACTCTTGTACTTGTAAATTTATATAATTCCAATATTTATTATATTTATATTAGTAGACTATAATAAATATTGGAATTATATAAATTTCCTTCTCGCGGCTTACATACGCGATGTATATAATATCTTAAATATTATATATGTAATTTCTTATTTATTATATAATAAAAATTCATTTGCATACTATAAATCCATCAGTGGCGGATCCAGAGGAGTTTCTCGGGGGGGGGGGGAATAATCTGACGTGGCTGGTCGCACAACACACAATTTTTTCTTATAATCGGTAATTTAAAGGTGCATTCTGTAGTTTTTTATCAGAATATATATACAAATTAGTTTTTAAAATTTTATATTAAAAGTACAATTTTTTTCCCAAAAAAAAAATCCCTCAAATCTGGGGGGGGGTATTACCCGAATTCAAGGAGGGGGTAAAGGGGTAACCTCCCCTTGTATCCGCTCTTGAAGTTCATAGGGTGTTTCAAAACTTCCAACTATTTCAAATCCAGTCAATTTTAAGTTCATAATGGCTTCTTGTTTAACGGGTTGCAGTCTTTGCAGGCGTTTAAAACGCAAAACATTTTCTTAAATGAGTGAAATGTTAATTTCACTATTATAATAGACTAAACCTACTGTTAAGCCAGCGCCTTAAGATAAAAGGAAATCATCAGGAAAAGTGCAAAGTCCGAGGCACGTAATATTCCCAACCAATCACAAACTCTCCCATACGGAAAATATTTTTTTTTATTTTAAACCATATTTTGACTGGTTTGAAAACCACCAACTATTTCAAACAAAGCTAGTAGTTGTCGTTTGCGCTGTTAGTATTGCCGAAATGGATAATTAAAATAAAGTTTGATTTTTTTAAGACCACATTCAGTCGAATGGGTTTGTAAAAATTTCAGTCTCACTCAGGACGAGCAGTAGGAGGGAGAGGGTGTATTGGCTTTAATTTTTAAATGACTCCTTGACCTGTGCCTCAGGGCTAGAGCATTAGCTTCTGGTATCAAAGGTCAAAGAGGAGAAATTTATTTAAATTGAATTGGATACCTAAAAGGCCTCTGATAGCGAAACAGATAAATAAAAAAAACAATTTTTTTTTTTACTATAGAGCGTTGTACTAAATTTGGGTATCCACACGTCTTTGGACCCGAGACAAAGTAATTTTCCTAGTTCATTTTAGTTAATTATTGTATAACACTTTTACTAAAAATTTAAACAGGTCCTGGTACTTAAACATTTTAATTTTATAATATATAAATCCGTCCCTAAAAGTATCCATAAAAGCCTCTTTCTAGATATATTTATAAGAAAATTTTATGTTATTATCAAATAGAAAGATGTTATTTTTTTTTACTCCCCATTTGGTGAATGGAAAAAATAAATATTACTCTATTCCTCGATAAATAATCGAATATAATGCTAATAGATAAAAAGTTTTGGTGCTTTTCGACTTTACTGTCATCAATTTTATGTTCTAACTCTAACTTCTCATTTATGGTTATAGAGAAAATTTAATGTTATAATACGAGTCGAAAAATACTCTAAATATTTTTTTTTTTTTCCAAAACCTTATCTTACTTAACTTTACAGCATTTTGAAAGGAATATTTTTATTATTATATTATAATTAAATAAAATTTTATTTTATTAAAAAACTTCATCGTACTCGGTTAATTTGATTTTAAAACATTTTAATAAGCTTTAATTTAGATTATTTAAACAAAATTAAAGTTAAATTTATATAATTAAATATTTATTAATTTATATACCCGAGCTTGGAATGAGTTTGAAATTTTATATTTAAGTTAGGTACCTCCCTGCAAGGGCGGATACGGGGGGGGATACTTAAAAATTAATACTTAAAAATTTGATTTGCATATTCTGGCAAACAAGTTCTTCAGAATGCGCCTTTAAATTACCGAAATTAAGAAAAAAATGTGTGCTCTGCGACCAGTCACACCAGATTACCCCCCCCCCCCCCCTCCCGAGAAACACCTCTGGATCCGCCCTTGCCTCCCTGGGAAGCTTTTGAACAAAATCGGCCAAAAAGTAGACATACTTTACTGATGTACTTTTTTAGTTTTTTTCGATTTTCTCAAAATTCGCTCCAACGATTTTGTTTAAAATTCATAAATCAATTATTTTTTAGATGCTCTTTAAATGTATATTCTCATTTTACCCTTGAAATCTTTTGAAGCACACTTTTGTACTTTTATAGGAAAGATAGGAGAATATTACATACATCGCGTATGGGGGATTTATATAATTAAATATTTATTAATTCATATACTCGAAAAAATAAGAGTGTGCCGCCTGGAGTTAAACCACGGATCCACCAATTTGTACTCGGTGTGCCCTTACCACTAGACTACAGCACGGCATTCGGGTATAAAATTGCTTTCCAAGTGAATTAGGACCCGTAGTTCAACTCCCGGCGGCCTTATTTTTTCGGGTAATTAATAAATATTTAATTATATGAAACTGAATATATCTCGACACAAAAAAAATCTGGTGTGACAAGTACAGAACACAACTTTCGATTAGCGAAAGTAAGAGAAATGGTCACACCAGATTTTTTAATACAGTATTTAGATAGCTAAACTCTTGTGTTATTTTTATTTTTTTTTTTTTTTGAATAAATCTCAAAACACGCAACTCTCTCTCAAGTTTGTATTATCAGCTTTATTTCTCTCTCTTTTTGTAACATTATTTTTTTTTCCTTTTCTCTCTTTTTTTAAAGTATAACATTCTCTCTTTCAAATATTGACAGAAACAATAATTAAAAAAGCTATATATTTTGGCTTATCAGCTCTCTTACAATTAAGCCCTCCGTTTTGTTGATTTTTCTCGAATCAGAGGATGAAAAACTCAACAACATTTGTCAATGTATTCTTTTTTTTTCCTAGGTTCTCTTAATTAATTACCAAGAATTTTTTTCCTGGCTTGTCTGCTCTTGAAACTTTTCTTCATTTGTCTTTTCTCTTTCTTTGTCAAAAAATTAATCACGCTCAAGTTTTCTGATTGATTTATAATAATATATCTTTTATTGTTATTCTTCCATTTGAAATTATTAATTTATAAAATATTAATTAATATTCATTTTTTTTCTAGAAAATATCCAGGATTCTTTTATGGAAGTTGGACAATATATCACAAGATCAAAGCTTCCTGAAGAAATTGAACGTCTTGATCGACCAACTTATAATCAAGTATTCGCTGATATTACGACATCGTTTACTATTCTCATCGGAATCTTTTTTCCTTCTGTTACTGGTATTAATTTTATTCTCTAGATTAAGTTATTAATTTTTTTTTTTTTTTAATTATTTTATTTTTTATTGTAATTTCTTCTTTTCTTTCGGGCTTCAAGTCCGCTCCATTGATTTTTGTTTACACTATTATTTTTCTTTACCTTGGATTAAGCTACTTAGCCTTGACTTTCGATTATTTTATTTTTGTGTGTAGCCGGCAATAGAGTACCTCGGGTTTTTTGAGATCCTGCTTTTTTATATACTCTTGAAAAAAGAAAATTTATACGTTCAACAAAAATCTTTTTTAAAAATTGATAGGGCTCGGGCTCCTTTAGGGTTCCTGGAAAAAATAAAATTCGCTATATACTTCCCAATATATTAATTAAAAAAAAAAAAAATTTCTAGTCAATATTGAATTATTAATCGTCGACGTTTCTGTCGTAAATCACTATCTTCATCATTCACAAAATTAATCGTCCTGATAATTTGTGTGATTAATTGTGAATGATAAAGGTCGTGATTTGCGACCGCAATGTCGACGAATAATAATTCAATAAAAGTATTTTATTTAATTCCTTGGCTGCTATATCCAATTTAAAGTCTACAGCCAATTCGCAACCCTATTATAGTATTTACTATAATTATGAGAATGTGGTATATAGGGCAGCCAAGGCGAAAAACTGTAATTATATTAGGATCAGAGCTTCCAAAACTTATAGGTTCCTAAGCTTGATATTTATAAGTTTACTATTATCTTCTTTTTTTTTTAGGTATCATGGCTGGGTCAAATCGCTCCGGTGACCTGGCTGATGCACAAAAGTCAATACCTATTGGAACCATATGTGCCATTCTAACGACATCAACTGTCTATTTATCTTGTGTGTTACTTTTTGCCGGAACTGTTGACAATCTTCTCCTCAGGGACAAATTTGGTCAATCTATAGGTGGAAAGTTGGTAGTCGCCAATATAGCTTGGCCTAATGAATGGGTCATTCTGATTGGATCATTCCTTTCCACTCTCGGAGCTGGACTTCAAAGTCTTACTGGAGCTCCTCGACTTTTGCAGGTATTTTGAAAATTCACATGTTTCAATAGTCTTAAAAAAAATAACGATTTTTTTTTACTTTTAGGCTATTGCAAAGGATGGCATAATTCCTTTCCTGGCACCTTTTGCTGTTTCTTCATCCCGAGGCGAACCAACACGGGCTCTTTTCCTCACTGTCTGCATCTGCCAATGTGGAATTTTACTTGGTAATCGCAATTTCATTATAAGAGAAATCACGTAAATGTAACCGGCTTGATCTTTTACAATATTAAGGTGCGCGTCTCAGGGTGCAAATTTTGGGAGTTTCCAGCGGCCACAATTTTAAAGCTATTGACCTCAATTTTTTTTTAAATTAATTTAATTAATTAATTTAAAATATCTACAACTTATAGAAGCCCTTTTTTTGATTTTCGAAAAAATAAATTTTTTTTAGATTAATCGCATTAAATAAAATATATTTTAAAAAAATTCGCTCTATATCTTATAGATAATTAAATTAGTAATCATTGTGTTAAAAAATAATTAATATTTTACCCTTAATTAATTAGCTGGAATCTTTCAAATGAAATGGAATAAATCCCTTGTAACCCTATGGGAAAAACTAACGCCATCTCTTGACGCCTAGAGTAACTCGGTAGTGAATCGTCTTCTAACGGCTTTTCGAGACGCGCACCTTAAATTGGTAAAAAGGAAATTTAAATAAATATAAGGCAGCTGTAAATTATAAGATAAATATCCCCATTCTAACAATAACCCTCTTGCAAAATTTTATCTAAGTGATATAATGATTGATGCTTTACGCTCAACAGGAGGTGGTTTCAAAAACACCCATTATTTCAAGCAAATCTTTATCTAGTCGATATTAAATATTTCATTTAATTGCTCCCATAAGGGAATTACACAGCATATTCAATTCATAATGCAAAATTCTCAGTCTATCTGAGAATTTCTTCATTGAATTTAATTGAATAAATAAATTCCTATGGGAGCTACGAAATGTTGGATAGAGATTTGTTTGAAATAGTTGTTGGCTTTCAAATCACAGACTAAAGTACCATTCAATACATTCATTAAGATAAAAATGTTTTTGTTTAAATCCCTGATGACTTCTCCTTTAAGTATTTATTTATTTTTGATCTACTCTTTACCTAGTTCTATAATGCAAACGATCTCAGTGTTGTTACGCATGTAAGGTTTCCCTTGTAATATGAAAAATAAAATAAAACAACTAGGTAGAGCTTTGTTTGAAAAGAGATGGAATTTTTTTTTCAAACAACGCTCAAATAGACTATAAATAAACCGGTCAATATATCGTTTAAGATAACAAATTTGCGAGATGAGTTTGTGTTTGATTGGGCAAAAATTACGCCCCCTGGATTCGAACACAAACTCCTCTCATAAATTTGTTAAAACAACTCATCATTAATTTTAATATCATTATTTTTTTTCTATTTAAATATAATTAAATTTATTATTTATTTCGATATTTTTTTTTTTTTAGGAAATGTTGATTATTTGGCGCCTCTTCTCTCCATGTTTTTCCTTATGTGCTACGGATTTGTAAATTTGGCTTGTGCACTTCAAACATTGCTCCGAACTCCTAACTGGAGGCCGCGGTTCAGATATTATCATTGGTATGTGTAATTTATCTACTCTATAAAGCCTGTCCAGATTTTGATAAAAAAAAAAAAACTTTTAATTAACATTTCAGAAAATTACTTTAAATTTTTACTTTCTCTTACTTATTCCTTTATATAAAATTGATTTTTTAATGTTTTAAATTTCAATTATCCTTTTAAAGTGAATTTTTTTTAAAACTCTCTCCTCCTTTGGCGAACAGCCAATAATGACAATAAATTTTACACATAATTCAGTAAGTTAAATAATGGTTATTTTTTTTTTTTTTTCTAGGTCTCTTTCGTTCCTTGGTCTCTCCCTCTGCATTGCGGTCATGTTTATGACCTCGTGGTATTATGCCTTATTAGCCATGGGCATGGCCGGTTGTATTTACAAATATATTGAATACCGAGGTGCTGAGAAAGAATGGGGAGATGGAATTCGTGGTCTAGCTCTCAGTGCAGCTCGTTTCAGTCTGTTGCGCCTTGAGGAAGGCCCACCGCATACTAAAAATTGGCGGCCACAGGTAATCACATATACAGGTCTGTTCTCTAAGCAAAAACGTTAACTTTTAACATCTGAAATCAGAGTTAATTCATTTTAATACCTCCTTGTCTCATATTGATATTCTGAAAGCAAAAGCTTTGACACCAAAGCGTTAACATTTAGTCAATAATGTTAAAAATTAATGTCATGTCTAGGTCTGTAATATTTTAACGCCGTATTTTAATGCATCAAAATGGCGTCTTTAACCAAAAAGTAAGGTTATGATTTTGACATGTTAACGTCGCTGTTAAAACTTGGTTTAGAGCAGTGTTTCCCAACCTTTTGAAGTCCACGGGACCCCAAAGGTGCGTTGGGAATAACATGAAACAATAGGGGCTGTCTTCTTTTTTTTTCTTTTTTTCCAGCAAAACGAAATTTTTTCAGCTCTCTGGGAAATTTTTTCCCCTCCCGTAAAAATCATTTTACCTTTTTTTAGGGTAACGAAATTTTTGCCGTCCTGACAACAATTTTTACTTTATTTTTTCAGCCTCTTTATTTTATTTTTTTTCCTAAATATCTCACGGCACCCCTTAGGCATTCTCGCGGCCCACCGGAACCACTGGTTTAGAGAATTTTTAACCCTGATGTTATTACTTTACTTTTTAACTCCAAATTTATGATGTTAAAATTTAACGACTGTTTTTAGAGAATAGATCTGATATAGATATATATTATTCTAATTATTTTTTACTAATAATAATTTTATTTTATAGATTTTAATTTTATGCAAACCGACAGAAGAATTGACCCCAAAATACCGAAAGCAATTGGCATTTGCTGCTCAACTTAAAGCCGGAAAAGGTCTCACTGTTGTAGCTTCCGTCCTGGAGGGAGATTTCACTCGAAGAGCAGGAGAGGCTGTTGCTTCCAAGCAAGCTTTCCAACGAGCAATGGAACAGGAAAAAGTCAAGGGTTTCGTAGAGGTTCTTGTTGCAAGATCCACTTCAGAAGGACTCGCCCATCTTATCCAAACTACAGGTACTTTAGATATTCTTTTCTCTCACTTTTAATTTATATTAATAATCCCACTTTGTTTAAAAAAAAATCTCATCTTTTAATGATTATAAAGAAAAAAAATTGCAAAGTTTGCTAAAACTTTTCAAACTTGACAAACAAACTACTGTATCTCTCTAGAAACAGAGAACTTACTGACAAGTTGAAATGAAACTTTTAGACTTTAAATTTTTTTTTTTCTAACAAGTTTTAGAAATGTTTAATCCCAAATGCATGTTAAAGAAAATCCACCCTAAAAAAGAGGGAATTTAGTTTAAAACCTTTTTTTTTAATTCATTTCTTTTATTCTTTTAACTAAGCCTAGTAATATTAAAATTCGTGTTGATTTCATATACTACAGTATATTTAATTTGATATCAGCTATCAATAAATTTTAAATGGAGAGGAAGATGGTAAAATAAATTATTCTACCGTAAATAATTTATAATAATGGTTTTTGGGGGGGGGGGGTTTTTTTTTTTTTTAAATTTTTTTAATTTTTATTTTTTTTTTAATTTGAAAATTTTGGTATTTATGGTTGGATGGGGGGGCCCCCCCCCCCCCCCCCTCGACGCCCCTGAATAATGGTGAGGTAGTGGCTGTATAATTCATAAGTATGAACTGGATGGCGGGCAGGAATTAAATTAGATAAAAAATTTTAAGTCAATCTTGATCTAATTTTTTATTTCAATCGCCGACGTTTCGGACTCATATCGCGTCCTTCTTCAGGGCAATTTATAGTCAGTATAATATAAACACCCATCTGTATTATACTATCAATTGTTCTGAGGAAGGTCGCGATTTGCGTCCGAAAGCTTGAAATAAAAAATTAGATAAAGATTGACTTAAAATTTTTTATCTAATATGATTACTGACAGCCATCCTGCTCATAAGTGTAAATAATTTATCTAGAAAAATTCGATGGCTGAGTGGTAATTATTAGGATTAGAAGATGTAGGCAGCCACAAGTGATAAAAACTCTATTTGATTATCGTCGACGTTTTGGAATCACATCGATCCCATCTTCAGCACGATAAACCTGAAGATGGGAGATGTGATTCGAAACGTGGACGATAATCAAATAGAATTTTTTATCACTTGCTGGTGCCTCATCTTCCTAATCCTAATAAATAATTTATCTTGGTTTGAATAGAGAGATTTAAAATATAAAACTTGAGTTTCATGACATTTATCAGTATTTGGTTTTTTATTTAACATCATAATTACAGCCCATGGCGTCATTTCAACTTTTTGTTGGGGAAGGGGGCAAATCTTTTTTTTCTTAAAATTTACTTACCGTACAAATACCTGGTAGGTACTCAAATTTGGCCAAAAGATATTTAATTTAATTAATTGTTTAATCTTGTACAGGTTATATTCGTAGATATATTTTGAAATATTTTATTTAAAAATAATATAAAATTTTATAAAAATCAGAGCCCTTGGGGGGGGTGGAGAGCAAATGCCCTCGGCCCTCTGCTCCCCCCCCCCCAAATGACGCCAATGATTACACCGTTTTTGATAAACTGCCATCAAGGAGAGTTGATGGCAGTCTGGAAATGTACATTTGATTGTGGATAATTGAGGATCAAGTATTTATAAAATCATTGTAATTTTACTTGATACACTTATGATAATTTAAAAATATTAGTTATATTATACAATAATGAAATTCAAACTCCTCTAAATTCCCTCAAACTAACTTACTTTTGTGGACTAAGGTTCTTCAGATTCTTCATCCTTTTTAATATTGGAGGACGGTTTTTAAATAAATGTTGTATGGTTTCTAGGTTTGGGTGGCATGAAACCTAACACAGTTTTGCTTGGCTGGCCACATGCTTGGAGGCACGCCGATCGGGACAAAACTTGGCACGTGTTTCTTAACACGGTTCGAGCGGTGGCTTCAGCACGCATGGCCCTTCTAGTTCCTAAAGGCATCAATTTTTTCCCTGACACTACTGATAAGGTCCATGCTTTTTCATATACTACCATCATTTATCACCTTAAAAAAAAAAAAACATCTAAATTTCCACTTTTCTTATAATCAGGTGGTGGGTCATATCGATATCTGGTGGATTGTTCACGATGGAGGTTTGTTGATGCTCTTACCGTTCCTACTAAAACAACATCGCACATGGAAAAATTGCAAGATGCGTATTTTCACTGTTGCACAAATGGAAGATAATTCCATTCAAATGAAAAAAGATCTTAAGATGTTCCTTTATCATCTACGAATTGAAGCTGAAGTAGAAGTTGTTGAAATGGTACGATATAGAATTTTTTTTTCATTTATTATAAGATAAGTTTGTGTTCAATTAAGAAAATCTCGTGCCCCTGATTATCATAGTATTAATATCAATAATTAATTTACAGATGGATTCTGATATCTCAGCATACACATATGAACGAACATTAATGATGGAACAACGTAATCAAATGCTTCGAGAGCTTCGATTAAATAAGAAACAGAGTCTTGGTGTTGTAAGTATAAAATTATTAATAGAATTATTTAAATTTATTCTATTTGTCGGTGTTGGTTATATTTAGATTAAAGGAAATTTTGATTATTGAAATTTTCCACTAAAGGGTGAATTTAGAATTTGATAATTGCCAAAGCCAAGTTTAATTACCAAAATCAAATATCAATAATTAGAATTCACCTATTTGTGTTCGTTTACTCGCTCCTCATATAAGCATTATATATAGCTAACTTTTGAGTCCAAAGGCATTCCCAGAAACTGAATATTAGAGGATCGAGTCGTTGAGAGAAATTTGAGCAAACGGGGCTTACGAGCATAAATACATAAATGTTAGACTACTTTACTTCAAGTCTATTTCCTTAATCTTTACTTTCCAAATTTTATTGGGTATTAGCTATGTAGAACTCCATTTTTACGCTGTCTTAATATATTGAGGTCTTTTTTATATGTGAAATATTTTTTTATTTATATTTTCGAGACAATCGATTTTACTTTGTGAATCGTCATCAGGTCCGTTTCTTAAAACCTTTTGTAGGTAAGACAATATTATTGGTGAAATTTTTGACCTATAAGTTTTGATATTATTTATATTTGTATTTATATATTTATAATTTTTTTTTTAACACTCACACTTTTTTCCCACACACATACATACATATACACACAGTCTTTTGGTCATTTGGTAACCAAATGGCTTGAATAAATTCATCGGATTGCCTGGGATCCGAACCCGCGACTCTTGGTATACAAGGCCAGCAGCACACTAACGCCTACACGAAGGCCCGAGGGCTATTTATAAAATTAAAAATAAATAAAAAAAATTCTCTTGTCAAAAATTAATCCAATAATACTGCTCTATCAACAACAAATCGCTTAAAAAACACTGATGACGCTACATTAAATGAAACCGATTAATATGAAAAAAATAAAATTGTTTTAAAAAATAATAATATAAAAAATTTCATGCGTTTTTTTTTTAAATTTTTTCAACTTAACAATCACCGTGCTTTGTATATACAGTATATATATATATAAATAAATATAAATACATTCTCTTCATTTTATATTTCTCTTTAATAACTTTCTAAAGAAAAGTTCTTTTAATTTATTTATATTATCATTGGCCTCGAATAGATTCTCTTATATAATTCATTCTAAAATCTAATTATAAATAAGTTCTCTGATCGATATTGTCTGGCTTGTGAATTGAATGTTATTTAGAAATAGAATCTTAAAAAGGCCACGAATAATAAAGAAATATAATATTAAATAAATTAAATTAAATTTAATTGATGTGCTCTTCTTTAACACGATTTTCGCCCGGCACAGGCTCTTTTCTTTCTCTTTCTCTGTCTCTCTCTTTCTCACTTTAGGCTTTGGGCTTTTTTTAAACTTATATATTGTAAAGTGTATAAGAAAAGCATATTTACTTTATATCTGCTCTGTTTGTAATTAATGGTGTCGTCTCTTGTGTTGTCTTGTCTTGTGCGGCCCAGGTGCAAACTCTGGTGGACTTCAACGATGTCCCATCGGAGGAGAAACTGCCGCTGGTTGGTCTCTCTAGCTCAAATCAAACCCATCTGACATTAATAATCATATTAATTCATCTCTTTATTTTATTTCATTTCATTAACATATTTTTATTTAATCATTCATTGGTAATAGATATTAGTATGTGGCGGCTCGTGAAATAATACTGCTAATTCGGATTTGGCTTTTATAAATAAAATAGAGATCTACCCTAGCAGCAATATGTCGTAATTTACGATAATATGCTGGCCGGGTAAGAGAGAAAAATTCAATAAAAAAAAAAACTAAGATTACTTGAGAATTTGTGACAGTGTCGGATTTTTAGGTAAAATAAGCTACAGTTTAGGGCTTAAAAAAATCCTTTTGTTTTTCGCAAATATATTTTTATTTTTAATTTATTCTTCTTTTAAAATAAGCTCAAGGATTCTTTAATTTTTTTATTCATTTTAAACAGGCCATTTTTTGCATCTAATTATATAATAATAGAATTAAAATATGTACGCCTAATTACTGGCAACCAGGATAGCAGCTCTGCTATCATGGCATCAGCCATCTTAGGCGTTTCTTATTCTACAATCTAGCAGAAATTCTTATTAATATAAATAACTTGTCCATTATAATTTTTTCATTGTTCTTATATTGAAACGGCTTATAAAGTTATATTTTAAAGAGATAGTATAATTTAAAATTGTAATTTTTTTAAATCTTTACATTGCTTAAAACTTAATTAATTCTAAATCCGGCCCGGATTTCTTAATTTGATAAAATTCTAACCAAATTACGAGTCGCCTCTTTGGTTTGGTTGTCATTTATTAATTTTAAATCAGCTTTACGTAATATGAAAAAAAATATTTTTAATCTCTCATACGGTTTCGTTTTTCTATTTTTATTTTGTTTTTGCTTTTGAAGTTATTTCATTGACCTCTCATCATCATGTTTCATTTCATTCATTCAGACGCAGATTCATCATTTACACTCATCATTTCACTCATCTATTCATACATGTAACTGATCAAAATCTGAGCATAAATGTGTTTAAAATTTCAGAATTCATTCAAATGGTGAGTTTGATAAATGAAAAAATTAATTTATCAACCCTCATATTCGTATTTTTAAGAAAATGCGCAGATTTTGTAATTAATTTAAAATTTTTATTTTATTTCTATTAATATTGCTTAAAATTTTTAGAAAGCTTTGAGTGTTTTGTTTGAAATATTTCTCTATTAAGTTTTTAAAATATTTTTTATTCATTCTATTAATAATAATTTTAACTTTAAAAAAAAAAGCTTATATTTTTTTTTTTTTTTTTTTTTTTACTTTCATCAAAGCTGTGTGTTGATTTTGATTTATTTGTTTTCAAAAAGGTACAAGCAATTGTTGATCATCATCACAATGCCGAAGTTAAACAAGCGAGCAAAGTCAGATTCCAGGAACCGGGAGCTGAACAAGCCGCTGTAAGTTTTAAAATTATATTTATGTAAAGTAGATAGTTTTTTTATTTTCCAAATTTTATCTTTCTTTTATTTTCGCAACAATGACTATCTCATTACATAGTCATCTTTTTTTCCTCATTAAAATCATATAATATGAAATATTTATATCTCCCCCCCCCCCCCCCCCCGGTGGGGCCCAGCTCTACAGAATTCTCTTTCTAAATATTATTTATAAAAGAAAATAAATACAATAATTCTTTTTTTTTTTAAATAATATTTATATTAAATTATATTCTTAGTTGAAGAAAAGGCGTGAGGAACTTAGTTCCTGACGGGTCCCACGGCCCCACACGTTTGCTTTTTTTTAAATATCAGATGTTTTGTCTTTCCCCCTTGGGCGTAACTAGGGGAGTCCCGGGGGGCTCGTGCTCCCCCCTAGAAAGCTCCCTGATCCAAGAAAAATTGAGTCAATATGGGACCTTCCAGCCCCTCCGGAGGTCCCATGTCCCCCCCCCCCCCAGCCAAATTTGCTTCTCCTCCTCATTTTTTAGTTAATCTAATACTAATAATTTTTAATTTTTAGGAAGCTGCTCAAGAAGAAAAAGAAGATGCTTCTCCGACAAAGGGTGCAGATGATAAAAAAGAAGAAAAGGATGGTGAAAAAGAGAAAGAAAAAGAAGCGGATAAGGAAAAAGACAAGTCTAAAGAGGAACCCGACAAGGAAAGTGAATCAGAGAAGGATAAAGAAGAAGAAAATTCTCCAGACGATTCAGCTATTCAACCGTGAGTTGGAATTTAATTTCTTAGAAAAGAATTTTCTTTTTACTTTGTAAATTCTTTTAATGTATTGCAATATTTAAAAAAAAAAATCACTTTCTATGCAGATATATATTATTCCCCAATATTATATTTATCTGAACAGTGATGGTTTTGAATTTCCATTGTTTCTTAAAAAATAATTACTATTATTGGTTCTATTTTATATAAAAAATTCATTAAAAATACAATTTGAATTTTTTACTCAAAATACAATAGAACCAATAATAGAAATCATTTTTTAAGAAACAATGGAAATTCAAAAGCATCAGATACATTATTGGCGGGGATAGCTTAAGTTAAAGTGACTGTTTCTGAAAAGACACTTGGTGATACCAACCATTGCCTAGGGGTGAGATTATCTCTAACTACCCCAGAAGGCATTGGGGATGATCAATATTTTTTTTATCCTAAGCGGAATTTGAATTCGTGTCTCAACTCTATCAATCCGTAGCTTATCCGATTATCTATTAGCCCTTATTCGGGTATAAGTTTATTTTCAAACAACACAACATAACACACCGTTTACTTCTTTTATTACGATATATAGTCAAGAAAATGTAAATCAAAAAGCAAGTCAAGATTTTTCTTGAGAACATTCTGATCTTTTAGCACAGGCTTAGAGTATGCTAAGAGTTTACTTCCGGTTGCGAGCGATAAAATTTTTCTTAATTATGGTATATACAGGAAGAAATATAAGGAATTCATATATTGGAAAAGATATTTGAAAAAAAAATAATTTCTGTTAAGATTTTATTTTTGTCTATAATTCGTGTTCATAGATTTTTTTTTTATTAAGGTCTTTTTAGGCATCTAAGGCCATTTAGACCCCATGCCTATTTATTTCAAATGATTTGTAGTCAATTCAAATGAAATAAATTTTTCTTGTTTGGAACGGGAAGTAAACCCGGGACCCAGGCACGAGAAGCTAGTGTCTTCTCTCTGAGCCATGGATCACGGGCTTCTTAGATTAAAATCACAAAAATTTTATAAAATTTTAATATCTTTCTGAGCAATTGGGTAAGAATCAATTTTCAAAATATTATTTTAAGAATTATTTCGAAAATTATTTATACAGGGTGCGGTGTGAAAACTTTCTTATTTTAAACAATGATAAAACAAAAAGTATTAAACATATCATTTTTTTTTTTTTAAATAGCCGTAGGTCCTACAATTAAATTTTTTTTCTCATTACTTTTTTCCCTGTTCTTCTCAGCTCAATACATTGGGAGCGTCGAAATCTGAAGTTTTAGACCACTTTGGTCAGCATTTCCGTGTCGATCTTGGCAATAGCATCACGAATATTGTTCTTCAGCTAATCCAAGGTTTTCGGACGATTGATATACACCAAGGATTTGAGAAATCTCCAGAAAAAAAAATCCCGGGGTGATAAATCTTGCGAAAGCGCTCTCTACTCTATATCACCCTGTGATTTTTTTTATGGAGATATCTCAAATCCTTGGTGTATACCAATCGTCTGAAAACTCTGGATCAGCTGTTTTGTAATACTGTCGCCAAGAACGACACCGAAATGCTGGCCAAAGTGGTCCAAAACTTCAGATTTCAACTCTCCCAATGTATTGAGCAGAACGGTGCCCCCTTCAAGATATCATTTTCAAAAAGCAAAGAATAAAAATTGAATCAATATACCAACAGGTGTCACATCAATAAACTATATATAAAAAATTAAATCTACGGTATTTAGAAAAGAAATTAAAATGTTCTCCTATAGTTTGTGTTTTATTATTTTTTAAAATAAGGAAGTTCCCGCGCCGCACTCTATATTAAAATCCCCTCAGATTCTAATATGTTCTTTGTGTTTTAGGGACGAAGGCAATGTTCGACGAATGCACACAGCCATCAAATTGAATGAAGTAATCGTGAACAAATCACATGAAGCACAATTAGTGATTCTTAATTTGCCAGGACCTCCTCGAGATACGCGTCTTGAACCAGAGTCCAACTGTATCCTTTATAAATTATATAAGAAATATCAAAAACCATATCATATTATCATTTTTCACTTTTCCTTAACTTATTCTTTAGATATGGAGTTCCTTGAGGTGCTCACGGAAGGTTTGGAACGTGTACTTATGGTCCGTGGCGGCGGACGTGAAGTGATCACCATCTATTCGTGAGCATCCCTCGCGCTTTGTCCCACATCGCCACCACCACCACCAAAAACACTCACTCAAACACATACTACCTACTCCTTAAATATTTACATCTACATATTCATTATCTTTGTATCTTCAAATGACATCCTTAAGAAGTCACTGCCACTTCGCTGTCACCGACGACGAAGAAGACGCCGCCTTCATCATTCATGGACATAGCTGTTAATGATTAACGATGATAATGAAAATGTCCTTCAGTCGATGACTTGGATTCCAATATTAATATATATCTATATGACACTAATATAGGTAAATATTATATCACTATTCATTTTCATTCTCATTAACTTTTCATCTGTCATTTTTCATAGATACACTTATATATATATATAATTATGATCTCTTTTTAAAAATGGGCGCAAGTCTTTCATGGAGAAAGAGAATTTCAAAATTTCTCGAAACCATATTTAATTTATTAAAGATAAATATAAAAATTCCCAAAAGATAGATTTAGACTATTAACTAGTCAATATATAACCAAATATTTTCTTGTTATTACTCTGTTGTTGATTCTATTTTAGTATTAATGATAATAATTAAGAGGTTAGAAAAATGAGAGACGTTTTTAATGTTTTTTCTTTATTTATTTAATCCGCACAGCTGATGTTTCGATTCCGTGTTTGTTCCCATCTTCAGAGCTGGCGAAAAGTCATTATTAAAGTGCCACAGTGGATTTTATACATTTATATATAATCTTCTTCTTCATTCCTCGCCTTATTCCCGCGATGCGGGGTCGGCGGACCTCACTTTTTCCCTCCAACCCTATCACGCGTTTTTGCAACCGGAAGAAATAAGACAGGCCGGTCTGTCGCCTGTTGAAAAAAGGAAGGAAAGGACAGACATATAAAGAACTGAAGGACTGCCTGTCCCAGCTCGGGCAGCTCGTGGTCGCCATCCACTTACCCTCAAGAGCCCCTGAGCCAGTTTATATATTTATAATAATTATAATAAATATATATACAGTATACAGGTACATAATGTACAGTGAGGGACAATATTAAGTCCCACTCATGCCTTTTCTACTTGTGATTATTTCATTGTTTTAAAAAAAATATATATTTTTTAATGGAAACTTTCATGGTTCAAATCTAGAAAATTTCCAATAAAGATTTTCATTTTCTTTTATAAAAACAATGAAATAATCACAAGTAGAAAACGGGGAAGGTGGGATTAATATTGACCCTCACTCACATGTTCCTGGACATCGCATACTGTGTATATATTTATAAAGGTTTGGTTCTAGAATGTATAAAATCCACTGTGACACTTTTATAATGACTCTTCGCCAGCTCTGAAGATGGTTCAAACACGGAACCGAAACATCAGCTGTGCAGATTAAATAAATAAAGAAAAAACCTTAGCAGCATCTCTCATTTTTCTACCCCCTTATGAAGATAATAATTAAAAAAAAATCTATTTTGGCATTTGATTTAAAAATACTCAAATCAAAAGACTATCGATTGAATTATAGATATAGTATAGAATCTATTTTTAGAATATACTCTTAGTATTAAAAGAAATTTACGTATTAATATTTTTAAGCTTAAATCTTTATTTATTTTTCTGAAAGTATTAATTATTTTATTTTTATCTGAGAAAAAATATATATATATATATATATTATATAGATAAAGTAAAGATAGAAATATATTTATATAGAATTAATATAAAAATTGGGAATTTTTGTTTGTCTTTAATAAAAAAAAAAAAATTTTTTTGCGGAAACAAGAAAAAAATTTCTTGTCTTTCTCTCTATCTCTCTATCATCGCGCTCTCTCATTTCCATTTCTCGCCTACATATTTGAAATATATTTATATATAAATATATTTATATATTTATAAATAAATAATTGAAATATATATATATATATAAAAACATTTACATTCGCACTTAAACACACTCTAAAAAACGGCTCATTTTTCTACAAAATGAAAATATATATACAAATTGTGTTGTAGAGTTTAGTTTCAACATCGCTACTGTGATAGATTATTCACACCATGAGAATTTAAAAATTAATTGATTAATTAATTAATCGGACGCGTGAGAATTTAGTGGAACTTTTAACCCTCCTCGGTAAGAGGGTGGAGTGTTTTGAGGATGGGGGAAATAATACAAAAAAAAATAAAACAAAACCCTTTTTCTCAAAGACGCGTCAACCGAGAGACACTTTTAATATTTGCAAAAGGTGACTAAAAATATATAATTATAATAAAAAAATTTTGTGGTGCCATCGATAATTCATCCATAGAGAGAAAAAAAAATTAATTGAATTCAAAATATTTTAAGGGTTTTATTAATTAAACTAAAAACAAAATTTATTTTATTTTGTTAGTTTTGTTCCATGACTTGCAAATTGATAGGCGTATTTGCATGTGCGTCAAACACGTCAGCTCGTTATTAAATCTTTTCTCAATCCGACAATCAAAAAAAAAAAATTCATTTTAGAAAATAAAAGAAATTTTATGGATGAACTATCAAACGCATGCAAAAATTTAAAAAAAGGACGTTTTAGATTAAATAATTATAGTCGATATTTTTTTGAGGCAAATAATTTTATAAATGTCCCTGTCCTTGTGCACAAAAAAAAAATAAATAAATAAATATACTTAATTTTTATACTATAAAATATAAATCAAATATTAAAAAACATTTATCAAAACCAAATAACGATTGATAATTAAATTAGAAAAAAAAAAGTTAATCTCATATAATATATATAAAATATATATTATATATTCTAAATGATTAATAATAATAGAAAGTTAAGAATAAATTATCAATTGATATTTAATTTGGAGTTAGTTAAAAAAAAAAATCATGCATATAATAAAATTTTCCTCTAAATTTTCTTCTAGAAAAAATAATTAAATTTTTAACATACGCAATTTCACACTATAAAATTGTCAAAACTTGCCTCAAAAAGATATCCAAATCTATCTTTATCTATATAATGAAAAAATAGCGCCTCTTACTGAAATTTTCTATCTCTATCTCTAACTTATTTAAAAAAAAAAAAAAAAAAAACGCGTGCGCGTTAATTTTAATTTTATTAATTTATTTTTAATTTTTCTTTATTCTTATTTTTATTTTTAAATAAATTTTTGGAACGAGTCGGTTGTGAATCATATTTAAAAATGTGCTTCAAAAGCCAAATATTATCCATTTTTATAAGTCCTCTAATCAAGCAATTGCTGTAAATTTTCGGGACGTTGGAAACATTATTCGTAACGCAAAAAAAAAAAAAAAATCGCAATATTAAACTGTCAATTTACAACGGTTGTGCACTGATATTGGACAGAGATAATTATTCACAGTGAAAATATTAATTCTTAACAATTCTTTTTTTTTTAGAGGTATAACTGAAGAGAGAATTCTGTGATAATTTAAACAAAAATAAAGGCCTAAAAATATATTAATATTTTTTTTTTTCTAAAATAAACAAAATTGAAAAATATTAAAGTTTATAAAAATGATTTTGGGGAGTGAAGAAGCCTTCAAAAATAGGTAGGCTTTTATTATTTATTTTGAAATTAAAAACAAAACTTAAATGATTCATAACCTTCGAGTTCATCGCGGTTTAAACTTAAGCTGAATAAATATATACATATATATATACATATTATCAAAAATATATATATATATATATGTAAATATATATAAATATTAAATATTAATATAAGAATAAGAATAAAAAACATAATAATAATAATAAGAAATATAATAATTAATAATCTTAATAATATTAAATTAAAAAAATACAATTACAAACAAAGGTAATTCAAATTAATTGAAGATTAAAAAAACTAGTGAAAGTAGAATTTCTTGAAGAAAGCCTCCTTTGTAGCTACGGCGTGTTTAGAGAGTCGTTTGAATGTTGTTTAAAATAAATCTAAAGAAAAAAAAAAGAATAAACATAAAAAAAACCCCGTGCATGCAGCTGCTTCCAAAGTGAAAAAATAATAAAAATGAGAGAAATTTAAAAAAAACTCGCCAAAAATTTTTGAACAAAAGCCGTACTTAATTAGAACAATTAATCAAACAACAACAACAAGCAAAACATACAGCCTTTTCACTCTCTCTCTATCTCTCAATCTACTAAACAATTTTTTCTCTTATGAGTCTTTATACATGTTTTCAAAATCATAATTTATGCTCTCGGGGGCTCTTTGCTGTAGTGGGCTAGGACCGGCAAATTTTCACCACACACGAACAGCACTACATCAACATCATCGCCTTTTAACTTCCCATGGAAATAAATTGTTTCTATTGTCTACATTAAACTCACAAACAGAAAAAATCAAGTGGTTTACATTTACATTCGCCGCAGGTGTTTTAACTTAAAAACAAAGGACTTCTTATTCTTAGCCATGAGAGAATGTGGGTTCCTCAATTTGTGCGTTTAGAATAAAATAATCTGAGAAGTTATACTTAAAAACCAACAAATTAATTATATAGCATTCTGACTTCTTTAACTTCTCATCCCACACTCGTTAATATATATATTATAATTAGGCGTGAAAATAAAAAAAAAATAGATTTTGTTAAATGTATAAAGACTCATCAACTCCCCTCTACATTTCTTCTTCTACTTCTTTTTTTACCCTATTTCTCTCTCTCAAAAATTTTCAGAATATATTTATTTTTTTAATAAATATGTTTATTCACATTCGGACATTATATATATTATATTCCTTGTCTTATAGTATTAGATAAAATTTAAAAAAATGTATAAATAATTTTATTTATATAGCTAATATTATTTTTTAGACATGTTTTAATGCTTTAAATTATTTTCATATGTATAGAGTATAATAATGTTGATCTTTCTTATTTTGAAAAAAAAGAAGAAAGAAATAGGATTCTATTTAAAGAAAAGCTGGTCTTTTTCATAAGTTGTTATTCCACAATAAATTTATTATTATATTAAATATTTATATAGGAAAATTATTTATTATAGAATTATTATATAGATATTCTTTATATATATTTTCCTGAGTATTTTACTAAATATATCGGTTGATTAACATCATGAAATGAAAAATATATAGTAAAAAAATAAAATTAATGAATTGTATTTTGAAGAACTAATTTAATGGATTTAAAGATGTTCTAAAATATTCTATGACTTCTTAAAAAAAGATTCTAGAATATTTTAAATAAATCCATTAAAAACTTAAATGACTTGCCAAGTACTCGGTATATTTAATAATTTCTTTGTTTGATATTTTGTTATCAAGAATATTGTACAATTTACAATTGTCAAGTCTACTTTACATTTGGCAATGAAAAAAAATATTTTCGTTTCCGACGACTCAATTCTTGGGCCATGTGATATAATGAAATATTTGCGGATAACAAAAACCATCTTTAATTTTCGCTGTACTTGCTACAAAATGCAATTTTTCTTTTTTTTACGCGGCTTACGGTGGGGTGAATTGGCAGAAAACGTCACGTAACAAAAAGCAGCAGTAACAAAATTGAGTTACAGCGCCCGAGCGCTGGCGGAGGAAAGCGAGGCTAGCCGAAGCCTTGGCGGGGCCACGCCTACCCCTCCCCCCTCATCACTTTGTTCCTGGCGGGGCCACTACTCCACACGTTTGATTTTTTTTTTTCAACAAATCTTTGATTTAATCAGCATCCGGAAATTTTTCTCTCTATAATAACTTCTCAAACTAATTCCGCTTACAATCTGTGAATCCCACAAGCACTGACTCTGGTATAAAGGTGGCCTAAGTGCCTGATCCTTCGGGAAAGATTGGACCGAGCCACAAATCAACCAATCCAAGCATTAACTCTAAATTCCTTCGAAAATTTTTTGATTTCTTTAAAAGTTTGATGGGCAACACTTCAAATCTTTTCTGGTTCGGACTCCATTCACATATTAGTGGCGAAATCGAGCCCCGCTGCGGACGACGGTTTCCGGACTTATGGAGGGGAGAAAAAATTATTTTTTTGGCAACTATCAACGATAATATTATGGAAGCTTTTCAATTTTGGAAATTTATTGTTAAAGAAGCCTTGAGGCTTTTCGCGAATGGCCTTTGTAGCCGATGCACTCTAAAAACTCATATTCAGTTCGGATTCCATTTGCGGCTGGTCTAATATAATTTCTTTCTTAGAAAATAAATCTACAATTTGATAAATTATAAAAAAGTAAACTATAAAATTATTATTTTTTAAGAAGGAAGTTGTTAGCGACGCCACTGCATTCCTACATTTCATCATACAAAGATCAATCTCAATCACCTGTTGGAAAACCGCACAACGTAAAAAAACGAAAATTCAAAAATACATAAATTCAACTGAAGAAATGAAAAGTGCTCTTTCAATCTATCCGGGTAGTTT
Source organism: Euborellia annulipes (assembly GCA_023213315.1). Taxonomy (NCBI): domain Eukaryota; kingdom Metazoa; phylum Arthropoda; class Insecta; order Dermaptera; family Anisolabididae; genus Euborellia; species Euborellia annulipes. Next base: position 26,283 of record JAKCPI010023702.1, on the reverse strand, counting down.
CATCCAATTTCTATATATATATCAGGTAATAAATTTATTTTTTAAATTGCCAAATGTAAGAGGGACTCAACTTCTTTGTTCTTTTCATATTCTTTCATTCACTCTTCAATTTCTCAACTCAATTTTCTTCTCAACTAAATTTATTTACTCTACACCTCCTTCTAATCTCTTTCTTAACAACATTCTTGTATTTTGTTTATACTAATTGCACTTCATCTTTTACTCTCCATTTTAATATAAACTTAAAAAATAAAAATGAGAATTTTTTTAAACAGTAATAGTTTTTATGTCTTAAATAGAAAATAATATAATTAAAAATTAAAAATGTTCACTTCTCATTTTTATTTAAAAAAAAAATATTTTCGCTAATGGCTCTTACATTCGAATTCACTTGCCTTTACACAAAATTGCTTTCGTTATATTCTCACTCCCATTATCGCGCACAAACAAATTTTGTAAGTGCATTATATATACATCACAAAAGAGCCATTAATGATATGTTTTTTCTTACGTTTGTTTGTTGTTTTATAGTATACAGGAATAAGATTAAAAAAAAAAAAGAAAATAATTAAAAAAATAAATAAAATCTCTCCTCTGTGTTACAAACTCATAGGCTGTGACAGGTGTAGCTAATAAAATAAACAATTATGATAAAGAATAGAGAGCTACAAATTGGCAGTCAGTTCTAGGTTTATTGTCTCTTGAACAATTTTAATCAATCGATCATTATTCATTCTATAATATACATTATGAATTACATAATTACTATTATATATTATAAAATATAATTAAAATAAGTGTTAAAATTTAAAAAAAAAAAATAATGAAAATCAAAAAATAACATCTTTCTAATTCGTTTAACGATCATCATAAATATATAATTTATAAGTTTTTTTTATTTTTATTTTTTTTTCTTATTTTGTTTTAATTTGCGAGTCAATTTGGGGCGCAAAAACTTTGAAAGAAAAATATTGAAAAACTTAAAAAAAATTATAAATAAAATAAAAATAAAAAAAAATGCGACCACCCCAAGCAATACATGTACGTGAAAATGTTTCGTGCGGGCTAGTGTATATATATTATATTAATAAGATGTTAATACTAACAGTTTTAGAGTCTGAAGATAAATTTCCTTCAAGCGCCCGGTCAATGTCACTAGCCTCTCTAGTTTGAACTACGACTATATATATAAATATATATACTTAAAAAATATATATATGTATATATAAACTTATAAAATAAACATTATTTATTATAAAAACTTTCCTTCTTTTCTACACATATGAGAAAAATTAAATATTGAGAGGCATTTATGCCAAATCTCCGACAAACTTACTATGTGAAATTTAAAAAAATTATAAATTAATTTTTTTTTTTTTTTAGTGATTATAAAAATATAAAGCTCTGTTACCATTACGATAAATTTGACCACCATGTACTGTTATTTGTTGAAATGGAATCGCCAGTGCATGAGACGGAGGCAAATCAGCTCCAAACCCGCAACAACGACACGCATGCATCCACCCTATAAAGAAAAAAGAAACTGGAAAAAAAAAATGCAGATGGAAAAAAAAAGCAGAATCTTATATTAGAAATTCCAATTGATGAGAGCCGCAAAAAGGGAAAGATGAGGGTTCGTCGTAGGCTGGACCAAGAACAGATACGGGGGGGGGGGGGAAGGAGGTAATTACCCCCCCCCCCCTCCCCAGAGATTTGAAAAAAATATTTTTTTTCACAATTAAAATTTATTTTTAATATAAAATTTTAAAAATTAATACTTAAAAATTGGATTTGTATATATATTCTGGTAAACAAGTACAGAATGCACCTTTATATTACCGAAAGCAAGAAAAAATTGTGCCCTGTGCGCTTGCATTTATTTCATAAGTAAAAGTAAAAAAGTCAATTGATTCAAAATTTCCATAGGCTCTGTGTATTTTAAATGGTGACTGCTTGAAATAAACTATGGTTATTTTTCAAAATTTCAATCACATACTTGGATATTTTATACACAATAGAGAATCCTAAATAAATAATACATTTCATAAGAATTGGAAAAAAAATTTTTAAATGTGTAAAAAGTTTCAAAGGGGGGACCCCCTTGTGAATTGGAATTAACATGCAAATCCCCTTATGGATTTAACATTGTCACTATGGAAGAAGAGCCGGAAAAATAATTTGAAAAATCTGAAATCTTTCCAATGAATTACAAGAGTAAAGAGTGCTTCAAAGACTTCAAGGGGAGAATGAGAATATACATTTTGAAGATCGAAAAACAGTTGATTTATGAATTTTAAAAAAATCGTTGGAGCGAATTTTGAGAAAATAAAAAAAAAACTAAAAAAGTACATCAGTAAAGAACTGTACTGTTTGGCCGATTATGTTTAAAAGCTTCGTGTCACAGGAGGGTAACTTAGTTAAATATAAAATTTCAACCTCGTAGCTCATTTCCTTCATGGTTAAAAATGTCTACACACACAGACCAATTTGTGTGACCTTTTTTGGACTCAGGAGACCTCAAAACATGAATATCCATCAAAATCTCGACATTGAATTTTTAACATGATCGCAATACTTTCTATATATATTTCACATATAGGGTAAGAGAAAGTAAAAATTTGTGTCATAGAGAGAAGTTTGATATTTATCCTGGATATGAACAGTTGAAAACAATCTTTTCAAATTCATTTTTAAGCTTTTTTGCATCTTTTGCCATATAGACTTGAAACGATACATAATAAAATTTGGTGCTCAAATGGATTAAGTAAATTTTTATCAAACTACAAATAGAATGGGTCGGGGGCCTGGCAACAGAGAAGAGCAACAGTCACCACAATCGATTGCGGTTAAGCGATGCCAAGCGCGGAGAAAACTCAGATTGCTGACCCACAAGCCTGGGAACCCCCCGGTAGGTACTCTGTATTTTAAAAATTATGAAATAAAATTCAAACCCCTAAATGACCGCAGTAGCTGGAAAGGATTTTTTTTTTAAATAAAAAAAACGGGTTTTTTTTACCTCTAAGTTTTATCCGATTTGGTGTAGGCATAAAATAAAATCATTCATAAAATACGGTATTTTAACTAGGCAAATTACAAAACTTCAAATTTATTGGTGCCGGTATATCTTTCTCTCGAAACCGCAACCCTGATTGAGAACTTTTAAAATTTAATTTGATTTTTATTATAAATTATTTTTTAAAATCTTTAAAGAGATTTTATTTATAAAAAAAAAAAATTTAATTATACAAAAATTATTTTTAAAAAAGCAAATCATTTTGATATAATTTCTAAAATATCCGCAAGATGGCGGGCATGATGTCAAATTTTTTAAGTTTAATTTAAAAAAAAAAAACTTAATTAATTTTTTTAAAACAAAAATTTAAAATTATATTTAAATATTAATTAACCTGATATTTAAAAGGAAATTTAATAAAAATAATTTTTAATTTATTCCATTACAAGATACCGCAAACTTGACTCCATTTTCTTATCTCTCTTTTCACCTCTGGTTTTATTTTTTTTTTCTAATTGACATATCCAAGTGATTTAATTTTCAATTGAATATTAAATATTCATAATTCAATTCACGTTTAAATAAAGTTATTTAATATAAAAATTATATTTTTTAAATAGTGAATAATAAAATTGTCATTCGAAGCAAACAAATTCATCTACATTGGTGAGTAATAGAAAATCTAACCTGTCATATATTTTCATAATATTCATTTTAGTGTTAATTTCTTATTAAATTCATCGAAAATATTATTGAAAATCATTACAAAACATTAAAAGAATAGTTAAATAAAAAAACTTAATAAAATATTTCAGTTTGATCTCAATGAAATCTTGTATTGTCAAGAGAAATTTTCATGACAAATTTATTTTCCCTTAAAAAATAGAAATGAACTATATTTTACATAATCTCAATTATTTTTATTTAAATCACAATCACAAGTTTCATTTCCTGCCCCACAGATATTTTTTGATAAATTTTTGATGATGGATCACTTTTTATGTGTGCTTATTATTCTTTCTCCTTCAGACTCTTTCTTTAAATTTAATATCGCATTAAAATCTTTTGATAAATCAATTTACTATTTAAATATATAGCTAATTATATATAGGAGGCATTAAAAGCCTTTGGTGCTGGATGCCCTAAATAAATTAAATTATATATAGTTATATTAAAATAATTTAAGAAATGCTCACACATAAACTGACTATTTTCATCTTTTTTTAGAAATTCTTAATTTATTTCAAATCCTTAAGTTTTTCAAGGCATTCATTATCCTTATTTAAATAATTATTTTGAAATTTTTGTTCTAGGATCGTCACAAGCTGTCAACATCAAGACATTTACCTCACCGAAAATAATAGTTAAGCATATATATATATATATATATAGGAAATCTTATTAATTGCAATCAATCCATGCTAATATAAGGAAAATTACAACACTAATAGAAAATCCCGGGTTATACAGGGAAAATATGAAGCTTCCCTTATATATATATATATATAACAAGTTACTACAGATTCTCTTCGTTATGGGTCAATTATAATATATTAGGCCTATCGTTATATCTACTTGAGCAAAAGGATCTTTGAATCAATCAATCACAATTTCCCCTCAGGTATTTATTTTCTGATACATTTTTGATGATGAGTCAGATTTTGTGTGCTTATTATTCTCTCTCCTTCATCAGACTCTTTCTATAGATCTAATAATGTTTGGTAAATCAAATTGCTATTTTAAAATATAGATAAATATATTATAGAGTAAAAATAAAATAATCTAAGAAATGGTTCCACATAAATTGACTATTCCCATTAACTTTTTTAATTTATTCCAATTCTTTAAGTTTTTCAAGCCATTAATTAAATATTATTAAATACTTACAAATTTTTGTTCCAGGATATTCACAAGCTGTTAACATCATTTATTAGGAAGCACCAGTGATAGAATCAATGTAGTCATCTCTTAAATTGCATTCTTCCAACATGAAAATCAGCAAAGAAGGAAATAAACAATCCTCTTAATAATGTTTTCTACACTTATTTTATTTAAACTACGAGCTACAAACATCTTCCGCAGTAAGTCGATCCTATATAATATATATATATATATATATCGACGCCCTAATTAGTAAAGTGTCTAACTCCACTTTTTTTTCGAAAATCATCTTTTTGTATTTTCTGTTGAAAAATATCATTCTCCTTATGCCCTGAACTGGTCAAGAGCGTAATTCAAATTTTTCAGTTCGAAAAGTTTCCCCACGAAAAGTATTTAACAGTGGCTCTAATAATGACAATGACATGTTTTTTGGCTCTCCTGAAAAATAAACAAAAATGAAGTTAGGCTCTTTACTAATTAGAACGTCGATATATATATAAATTATTTTTGCGAAAATATTTTCTCCTTTTTTATTTTTTAAACTTTTTTCGAGCTAAACTTGTGACTAGAAAAATTAGACATTTTCAGCCTTTTTCTCAATTATTATTTTTCTTACAACTTATATTCTTTTACAAGTCTTTTCTTTCACATTCCCACTCTTGCTCTTCTAGGCTGCATCTTATCAATGATCATCATAGATCTAAATTAAAGTATGTTTTGAAAACATCATTTACTTTTTTTAGATATACAGTATAATTGAATGTGTGTCTGGAAGAAGGGCATATGTTACATTTTTCAAATGAAATGAAATAGTGTTTTACTTGTTTTTAAAATCCTTTTTCTAATGTAATTTGGTGGTTTAACACATTAATTTTTTTAGTCAAAAAATGGAAGAAGGTCATATGTGTGACTTTTGCAATTAATTAGTTCCTTAACATGAGCAACTTCAGTTTTTCGCTTCTCCTTTAAAATTTTAAAATTGTAACTTATGCCCTTCTTCCAGACACCCATTCAATTGTTAAAATAGAACAAACTTCTAGTCTACTTCCTCCAAACCATCAATATAGGCGTATTATATATATATATATATATATATACCATTTTTCCCAATTCATTTTTATAATATATAGAGTTTATTTTAACTTAATTATTCATAACTAAGATTTTTGTGAATCATATCCTTTCCGGGACTCTCCCGTACACAGACAAAAAATTTACGCCAATATTTTAGAATTCAAAATGTAAATAAATAAAAAATCGTAAAATAAATATTTATATTTTCTTACCATGGCAACCCTTTCTCCTAATTTTTATTTTTTTCTTATTTTAACGGTTAATTACTCATTAACTTATTGTTATTTGTGAAACAAAACCTGTCCGGGATTCTCACAAACATACACAAAAAATTTCATCAAAATGGTTCAGTCGTTTAGGAGGAGTTTAGTCACATACACACGTACAGAAGATATATATATAAAGAAGATATAGATATATAAGCTTGTATAATCGCAATTAATTAAATGATTTATTTTTATTTTTAGATATGAACCAACGACTTATCATCTGTACTGAAGGATTTCTCATCTGAACCTGATTAGAACACGGAGAGAACTTGGCTTTCATCATACTGTAACTGCAAATCGAAATCTTTGAAGGTATTAGAGGAATTGAACTCAAGGTCTGTTCGAAAAATATTTTATCTTTATTTTTTTCTATGCTTTGTTTTAATTTTCGTTTTATTCATTTATTTATTTTTTATTTAAAAATTAATGATAATTAAGAAATCTCAAATATTAAGTTGTAGATGCACATTGACATTCATTAAAAGGAAGCATAGAAAAAATATTTTTCTCCTAGAAAAATAATTTGTTTAAAGAAGATGAGGAGAATAAAACCAGCCGCCTCTTCTTTTCTCTTACTACTTCATTTTATTGCAAATATTTCAATCTCTTGCAATACGTTGTAGTAGTAAGAGGCTGGTGGTTTTATTCTCCTTATCTTCCCAATCTACGATTTACAGCTTTGCACACTTATTAATTTGTATAAAGTTTATATTTTTATTGACGATTAATGAGTGATGCCGAGAGACATATAATTCAAAAACACCACCACAACGCTGTTTTTTCGGCAAGGATGTAGGGAGGAAAAACAAAAACAAGATTTTTTTATATTTCAAAGGCACATAGGCTCTTCTTCTTCTTCAGAAACTGAAAAAATCATAATGTTAACAAAAATATTTATAATAGTTTACCATCTTAACATTAAGGGAAAGACATTGTTGTATCTCATATTACACTCCGTTAACATTACAATTGAATCATTTATTTGCGGAACCCTACAAGTCACAGTTCAGCAACTTTTGGGAAATTGAAAAAAATCTTAATAAAATTTGGTGATGACAAAAGATGGACATTTTTCCAGTCTGATTTGTTTTTATTATTACAATAACAAAACACTGTCAATATTCTTCAATTACCCTGGATCACATATATATGAATTTATATTGAATTTTAAATTTCGTTGACTTATACCCCATATAAACATAAAATAGTGAGATAAAAACAAAATGTTTTTGTTAAATATGGCTTAACTGGATGCCAAGTGCATGAATTTTCTATATCTATACTATTATATAAAAGACAAAGTATGTCTGTCTGTTTGTAACACATAGACTACTGAACCGATTGATTTTCATGGAGTTTTGTTTACTGGGTAGAGAATTTTCCGAGTTTGCTTTTAGGCTATCATTATATCAAATTAGGGGTAGGGGAACCCCCCTTATCAGGGGTTCACAAATCTCCTAGCATTGGAAGACAGGTTCTAACTCAACGAAAAATATATTAATCAAATCTTTAAAATAAAAATTAAGAACTCTTCCTCCCCTAAAATTTGACATTTCAAAAAGTTTTTTCGCCCCCCCCCCCCCCCTAAAATTATTATTTTTTTTTATTTTTCACTCGATTTTAATAAAATTTAAAATGACGCTTCCTTAGGGTGTAAATAATTGAAAAATTCAAGAAATTCCGATTATTCATCACCATGTACAGTGAGGAACAATATTAAGTCCCATTCACTTGTGATTATTTCATTGTTTTTAAAAAAATCTTATATATTTTTTAATGGAAACTTTCATGATTCAAAACTAGAAAATTTCCAATAAAGATTTTCATTTGCTTTTATAAAAACAATGAAATAATTACAAGTAGAAAACACATGGGTGGGACTTAAATTGTCCCTCACTGTACACTAGCGTTAGCATACCAACAGTGCAACTCACTGACTTAGAGGGTTTCTCAAATACATGTAATATTTTTTTTCCTCAAGACTGCTTAATATAGCCAGGAATTATGGTTTTTTTTTTTTTTATCAAACAATAAGTCTTCAACATAGCAATCGATTTTTTACAAAAACTCATTTTCGCCAAAAAAGTGACTTATGGGTGTTCTCAAATAAATGATTCAATTATAGCCAAGGTTTTTTTGCATCAAGAAAGCCATTTGACCTCAATAACTTTAGAGAGCATTCTAATTTGATAAATTCTAATACAAATTCATTTATACCTTTTCTTAATTTCAATGCATTAATATAAAAAAATAATTTAAAATATATTTAAATCCAGGATTTAAGATCATTCATTCAACCTTTTGTCTATTTATAAAAAACTCTTTGTTTTTCTTCCCTACAAACTTGCCGAAAAAACAACGTAGTTGATTTATATTTTTATGTTTATAATGCACATTCTTTAAAAATATGATTATTAATTATTTCCTTAACTCTAAATAATAATAAATATTTCTTTGTTTCAGAAGAGAGACCTTAGGAAATGCCAATTCATCTGCGTCAAGTGGGCCAAGGGGCCAGTCGATTGAACTCATCTCTCTGCAAAGTGCCTCCTCTATTGAGATTCTATTAGTGGGAATAAAAAGTCACACACCTCCTCTCTCCACAATCAAAAGGTATTTATAATTTGCATATTTCACTTTTATAAAGGGTTAACATTTTATTTTTATTTTTATATTTTCTTTCTTAAAATCTATATATATATATAAATATATTTATAAAACTATCCTCTGTCTTAAAACTTGATACCATGGGGTGAAAAAGGGTGTATATCTTTAATATCATTAATATTTTTCCTTAAAAATTAGTGTAAAAAAATCGTTTATTGATATTATTTTTTTGTAAACTCTTTTTTTCTACATACAAACACACAAATCATATTTAATAATAAAAAATAATAATTTTTTTTTACAGGGGTGGCTATTGCTAGATGTTGCCTTCTCTCTTCATCATCGACCTTCTCGCTCGGACATCCCCATCTCAGCGCACTTCGAGTCTCTCTTTCTTCACTAGAGGTACCATAGCAAGTCCTGATCATCAAATTTTTTCAAATTATCTCATCATTTCTTGGGAAAGGTTCTCTCAGTATCAACAATTCAACAATGTACTTGTTAGGATGGTTTTAAGGCCAATTTCCACTAGATAAATCTAAATCTAGGTAGCATTAACTACCATAGCAGCTAGGCTAATCCCTCTGACAACGATTAATACTTTATCTGGTCAAAGACCTCCAAGAACGCGCCTTCGCGAACAAGCAAATAATTCATTTATCGAATGCACTTGAAACAAAATATTTATTCAGTTTCCTAGGAAAGGAATTTAAATAAATAATTTTTCATAATATTTAATTTGTTAAAAGATTGAAATAAATTTTTGGCTGAATTGATCGACAATTTTTTTTCTATGATAGGGAACTTTTTCGGTTTTTTTTCTCCACTCTTTTTATTAGCCAAAAATAGAGGTGGCAAGCCATTTTGATCCAGATTTCTAAAAAAAATAACGAAAATATAGTAGAAATATGAAGGTGACATTAGCCTATAAAAACGTGTTATTTTATTTATTCAACAACTAGGCCTTTTAAACCAAATATTAAAGCAACTAGAGGAATTCTCGGTTGGGGATTCGAATATAATTTAAAACAACTTCCAGAGGTCCGAGTTTGCCGCGCTTGTTCCGGTTAAGAATCCGTTGATTAAGAAAAAAAAAATTATAACAACTATGGAACTTTCTCGGCTTCGGCTCGGTTAGTTTCGGTCCAAAACTTGGATAATATTTCAAAAAGCTTTCGGCTGTTTATTTTTATTTTTTAAGTAATATCCAATCGCTTCTAACTGAACGGTTTTGGACCGTTCTAACCGAGACGAAAGAACTAGGGAACTTTCTCGGTTGACAAAAAAACCTCCACATGCAAAATATTTGATTAATTTCCACTATAATTACACTGTACAGAATTTTTAAGATTAAAAATATAATCAACAAAGAAAAAAATACGAAATGGTAAGGTAAAATACCTTTCTTATGGATTAATGTCACATTCTTCTATATTTTCGTTATTTTTAAAGAAATCTGGATCAGATTGGCTTTGCCACTTCTATTTTAGGCTAATAAAGAGTGTAGAGTGAAAAAACCCCAAAATGTTCTCTATTATAGAAAAAAAATAGTCGATATAATGTTAAATCGAGCCAAATTTTTTATTAATATAGCCTACATGTATAATATAATATTTTATTTGTTTTCTCTGACCACTGTCAATCTGTAGTAGCATGGATTAACTTGTCTAAGAAAAATATATATACAGTAGAAAATAAATAAGGAAATTTAAGGATATTAGGTTAAATAAAAATTCACTTCAAAAAATACTCGTATAAGACTTATTTAATATCAAAATTAAATAGATATACATTAGTTAAAATCAAGAAAAAAGATAAGAAATGATACAGCAAATATATTTAATATTTTAATAGAAATGACAAATAATTAAAATCTTTGTTCCAGGATCTCCTGATAAGGAATTCGGCATCGCGAGGGATGGATAAATCATATGGAAATGCAGCTACATAAAAGAGGTAAATCAACGTTTTTAATTTTCATTTTAATCCAAACTAAATAGAATTACAATTGGAAGATTTTCGCTGGATCAGATGTATAAGGAAAGGACCGGAGAATAAAAGCCAGCATTTGTTGGACCCTCTCACATCATCTTTAATTAACAGATATTTCGACTGACATCACTCCTAGTCATCATCAGTGCAAAAAACGTTCGCTCGCACTTGCGTCTGGCCCCTGCTTCTCTGAAATTTTAAAATAATCATCACCTATTGCTTGACACGGGCCCTCCGCCAAATCATTTTTTTGCACTGATGATGACTAGGCGTGATGCCAGTCGAAATATTTGCTAATTAAAGATAATGTGAGAGGGTTCAACAAATGCTGGCTTTTATTCTCCGGTCCTTTCCTAAATAGAATTTTTTAACGTCTTTGACTCAAGTCAATCCAGTAAACTTAAATAATAATCATTCTTTCGTTTTCCTATGAGCACTCCGTTCATGCGAATGTGTGTCGCTAAAATTTTTAATTTTCATTTATTCTCGCCTCCGGCTCTGAAGATAGCCTAGACCAGTGGCCGAAACGTTAGCCTGGAACGGCATAATAAAAGAAATAATTTTGGCTGCATATGTCTTGCAATTTTTTTTTTTGACTCCGCCTTAGAAATACTTCCACCCACAAAGACATACCTCAATATTAAATAATATCTTAAAAAATAAAAATTTTTCTCATTACTATTAAAATAAATATGAATAATTAAATTTTTATAATTAGATATTTTTTTAAATACTATCATTAGAGTTTGCAAATAATTTTTTTAAGGAAAAAACTTGGAAAATAACTTATTTAGTTGCGAATTCTTATGTTAGAATGCCTTTTATTTGGTTCGTTGACAGGAAAATATAATTACAGCATAAAATTAAAATTAGAACACAAACCTTGGATAACTGATTCATTAATTTAATCAACACTAATAATTTATTCTAAAAAACTACATTTTTAAATATATTCCTTTTTTTTATATTTTTTCAGATTCAAAAGGGGCAACTCAGCGGCAGTTATTGAAGACCAAGCGTGAAAATCTCCCGATAATCAAGAGATTATTTGCTGGAAAAATCAAAACAGGCCGAAAAAACAAGAATATCTCAACTTAGACATCGTCTTTTTCTGAAAACGTTCGACTTCGTAAGTGTTTAATTTTTAATCTAAAAACTCTCCACTGCAATCTTTAATAATAATAAGAAATGTTCATTTAATTCAGGGTGACTCTATGTACTCAAGAATTTATTTTTCTTATTTTAAGAGTACACATTTTCTTAGATTTTTTTGGAACTTGTTCACCCTTCCCCGAATATTAATTAATAATTAATTGCTCGGAATGCTTCACTATTTTACCTTAAACGTTTCGGTGCATTTATTATGCTCCATCTTCAGTCTACTAATTTGTTATATTTCTCCTAGATGCTCCAATGGTATAGAATATACATCGATTTATAAATAGTAAACTATTCTACATGTATATAATCAAGATTTTAGGCTATTATGAACTCATGGGAGTCAAATATATTAAATTCTATACCATTGCACTATCTCTAAGCAACATATACTCTAATTAATTGACTGAAGAATGAACATAATAAATGCACCGAAACATTCTTGACTCCCTCTGGCTCTTTATATGATTAATATTTCCTAAATCAAATAGTCGCAAAAGGTAGGATTCCCGACAACCTATCTTTGTTGGCTTTTTGATTTAATAAATATTAATTATAAGAATTTTCTTCGAGGGCCAAAACGTTAAATAATATATTTTAATACTAGAAATTTCAGAGGATTATAAAATCTCCAAATAGAAATATTTTAATATCACAGCTTTATTCTAATACATATAACATTTGAAATAAAAATAAACATTTAATTAGTGAAAGGAATTTCTCTTCTTTGACCAGATTATTATATTATCATTGGGTTCCACAGGAACATGACCTTATACTTACTTATACGATGTCCGATGAAATGTAACCCTTATGGAAAATATTAAAATAAATGTGCCAAAGCAACCTAAAATAATTCTCTGAATCAACATCCAATTTTTGGCTGCCTCTGCCGAATTAATTTTAACTGCACTTGTATAGGAAAAATAATAATAAAATTGAATATATTTTCCATAATGACATGAGGTTTTCTAGTACCTTTCATTAATTAAGATTATTAATCAGATACCCGCCAAATGGCTTTGGAATTCGGGGAGAAGGAAAAAAATAAGATTATTTTTCTAATAAGAAAAATTTTTTTATAAAAAATAAAATAACTTGACCCCGTAAACTATTCCTCCATTTGTCTAAAAAAAGGTTATTAAGAATAAACATTTGTTCTAAATAAAATCACTTAAAACATCATTTTATGTCTTCTGTAATTTCTAATATCCAATTCTTTTTATAATAGTTATTTAAATCTATTTTTTCTTTTGACAATTGAACTTTTTTCTTTTTATTTTCAGAATATCCACTATGATGCTACTTTTAATTCGTTTGAATGAGCAGGATAGAGGCATACTGGATAAGCTGTGGATTACGGAACTGAAGTTTCAACACAATTCGAGTTCGAGAAGTGCCTTAAAAATGAGGATGTCTCCGACTTGGCTAACTTGGAACCTGCCGAGAGGTGTGGGCCGGGTGGCTGTGAAGGGGAGTACCTCATAAAATCCATCGCGTTTCCATCTGGTGAGTTAAATATATTTTTCTAATAATTTTAATAATTAGTAGCTCTCATGTCTATATAACAAGAAAAATGATCCAAGAATCAAAAAAATGACAAATTTTGGGTACCAATTTTATTTTTAATTAAAATTAAAGCCAAATTTTTTATTTCTTTCTTCTTAACTCAAAAAATTTCATTATCCAATTCACAACACATACAGTATGATTTTCTAATACCTTTCATTAATTAAAATGATTTTTCTTTTAACAAAAAAAATTTTTTTAAATAATAAATTTACTTTTTTATTCAATCCACACTATTTATTCTAATCTAATTAAGGGAAAGGATGAAATTTTGATTTCAATAGAAAAGTAATTTTTTTTTTAAATTTAAATTTTTTAACTAAAAACCTTTTTGATTCTAAAATCTTGTTGAATTAAAATCCTAACTCTTTCTATTTTTTTCTATTTAATTCTATGTTTAATTATATATTGGGAATTTCGTGAGCTGGTCGGTCCCACCCTTATTTAAAAAATTCCTGATTAAATTAAAATTTACTATTTATTTTCTAAAAGGAATTTTATTCCAATAAATTCTTCATCCCTTATCAATTAATTAAATATGTCGAGAGGGATGGATGGGGCAAATTACTTGAATATATACTCATCAATTTTTTCAATTTCAATTTTCATAAAATTTTCCATAAAAATCACTCAATTTTTTTTTTTAAATAGAAAGATTTCGGCTATTAAAAAAAAAAATATTGTTCAATCAATTTTACAAATTATCAAAAAGAAACAAACTCTTAAGAAAATTGGCAAAAAAGAATTATTATACCTTTCAAATTAGAAACAAATCAAGTACGTAATTAAAAAAATTATTTTCTAATATTCCATTATCTGAATGATTGAGGTAAAAATTCTAATTAAAATTGTATTAATTCCCCAATTGAAGCAAAGCTAAATATCCGATAAACATACTAATATATTTTTATATTTAAAAACATGGGAAAGGAAAGGATTACGGAAAAATAAAACAATTATTTAATCAATTAATCTTTATTGAATAGTTAAAGTATTACGATAAACGAGTAAAATAAATATTTCTTTGTTTCAGAAGAGAGGCCTTAGGAAAAGCAAATCCATCTGCGTCAAGGGGCCAGTCGATTGAACTCGTCTTTCTGCAAAGTGCCTCTCCTCTATTGCGATTCTATTAGTGAGAATAAAAAGTCACACACACCTCCCCTCTCCACATTCAAAAGGTATTTATAATTTGCATATTTCACTTGCGTAAAGGGTTAACATTTTAGTTTTATTTAAATATTTATAAAATTATCCTTTGTTTTAAAACTCGTATAGTATAAAATATAAGCTGCTAGGGTACATTATTTTAATATTAATTATCAATTTAATAATAAATTTTTTTTTTTCATATTTTCAGGGATTCATCTCGATTTCTCTATGTCAGCCAGCATCTATGCAACTTTCCACAGGGGTCCTAATGCCAAGTAACTGGTGAGTCATTTTTTATTCAATTACTTATTCAAATTCAATTTTAATTTTAATTCAAAAATAGTTTTGGATGATATTAGAATTGAAAATCTTAAAATTTCTTTCCATCCCTCTTACACAAATATTTACTTTTTACTTTCTCTTATTTTAATAGGCTTAAACAGTGACGTCATTTCAGTTTTTGCTTGGCGAGGCAAAAAATTTTTTTACTTCCTGTGATACTTAATTTATATACATATAAACATAAGTATACGTCTATATATTTATCTATAGGGGGGGGGGGGGGGGAGGAGAGGGAGGCGAGGAGAGAATTATATTTTAACTAAAATTAAAGTTAAGGTGGAATTTTTTTTTTTGTGGGTTGGGGTTATTTCCGTTTTTATTTAAAAAAAATTTTTTTAAATAAAAAGGAAAATTTTATATAGAGAAAAGTTAAATTTGCCCAATTGCCCTTTGTTCCCCTTTCCCCCCCCTCTCCCCTACCATCTTCTATACTTATTTATAAAGAAAGAGTGTCAGTATGGTGCTAAGCTCAGAATTTACTATTTTTTCCAAAGCCTTGGGGGTGGGGGGTCAAAGTGCCCCTCTGCCCACCTCAAATGATGCCCCTGGGCTTAGACTGTACGATTTTCTTTTAGTACAGGGTTACCGTTTTATTATATAGCCTCTTTTTGAATTTTTATGCTAATGTCGCTTTCTTTCTAATTCATTTTCTCGGTGGTTGTTCCTCTCCCCTTGGCCTGGGCTGCCGGACATTTATTAAAATTGATTTCCATTATATTATTAACCCAAAAATCATGTTTTATTAATCTTTTTATTGGTAAAGAAATTAGGGTTGAGTTGATTATGGGGTGAAAATGTTTAATTAAGAATAATGTTTATTTTAATACATCTTTTAATTTCTTTTTCTATCCTAAACTAAATAATAGTAGATTAGAAATCTATTACTTTCTCTTACCTATATATCTAAAAAATTTTTTAATTGTTAAAAAATTTTGGGAATAACTTCATCTAGACTCCATTGTATATTTGTTTTTTTTTTTTTAAATTGAGAGCAGGACCTTAGAAAATTTTTTTCTGGTTGGAAGAATTTATTTTAAAGTGAATAATTATTTAACTCACCCCACAGTCGTCAGCCAACATACCCCAATTAATAAAGAATATAAAATATTTTTTATAATTTCTATCATATTTAAGTTTTTAACAGCCATGTTTCTCTATATATATTTCTCTTTAATTATAATTTTTCGGAATTTCGGGGTAGGGGGTTTGGACCTCCATAACTCCCTGGCTAGTATTCTAATTGGAGGGTGGGAATTGGAGTTTTGGATGATATTAGAATCGAAAATCTTTTAATATTTTTTTCACAAAATTTAACTTGGAAATTTTTTGTTTCTTTTTTATTGACTGACTAATGAAGGAAGTTTTTATTTTATTTTGGGATCTTAATAGCCTATTTAGATTTCATTTCCAATCAATATTCTTTATTAAAATAAAATTTTAAATCATACATTTCTATTTCGAGTTTTTTAATCTAAATTTATTATCAAAATTTTTCCATTAGCTGAAAAAATTAAATTGAAATTGGATTATTCTTTTTATCGATGAGGGTTGGTTGCGTTGATTAGGGGGGGGGGGGGTTGAAATGTTTCAGTATGAACAATGAATATTTTAAATCATCTTTTAATTTGTTTTCCATCTCTTAAATAATATTAGATCAGAATTCTATTTTTTTATTTTTTTAAATGTAATTTCTTATTACGATCCTTTTTATAGAGAGAGACAATTAAAATTCAGTCGAGTTTTAAACGGGTCAAAAGTCGCACGTTTTGCTTTTTCTGTGCGGAATTTATATTAAAGTGAATATTTAACATTATATAACTCACCCACCCCACATCGTCAAAATTCAACTCACTCCCTCTGACCGTCTTATTAAAGGTAGACCTAATTATAGGCTACTTTTATTTTATTGAAAAAAAAAACGTTTTTTTTTTTTCTTAATAAAATCCGAATCTTTCTAATATCAATCCAAATATTAATTTATCTTACTATTATATGCAAAATAGAGAGGAAGTATTTTTTAGTAATCTCCTCTCCCCCAAAATGAATAAATTTTAAAGAGTTATTTAAAATTTTAATACTATGTGTCTCTATTTCTCAAGGCGAATTAATTCCATCGGTGTTAGTATTTCATTTCAAAAAATAGTTTTTTTTTTTAAATATTTTCTCTTTTATTCTAATTCATATATTTTCTTTAAAAATTATTTTTATTTTAATTACCTGCCTTACCTTCTGGTTTAATTTTCTTGTCTATCTTTTGTAAAAAAATAATTGCATCTTAAAAAAAACAAACATTTATCTTGTAGATATCTATTAATTCTTCTATTTACTTTCTACTTATTTAATTATTATTGGCAATACGATTAGGGTGGTTCACTCTTAATTAGATTATTTAAAAAATCTGCGATTAAATTAAATTTACTATTTAAACTTGTGCGATGCATGCATTCGTGGAAACCCGACTTAACACAATTTTAAAAATACATTTTCAAAATTGATATCTTCAAATTTGGGAAAATAATAATTAAATTGAATATCCATTTGCATAATGACATAAGATTTTCAAATATAACACTTTTAAAAATTTTTTATTTTTTTATTTTCAGAATTTGTTCCCAGAGGCTTCTTGTCGTTAATCGAGATGAACTCAACGTTATTTCGAGTTGCCATTTGGTGAGTTTTATTTTTCAAATAATATATTCTATGGGAATGACAACATTTGACTTATAATTTAATTCTTATTTCAAACCATTTAAAATTGAAAACAAATTTTTACTTTCTCTTACCTATATTTCGATTTTCGCTACTTACCACGATGTTACCACCTCAGTTGAGTTAACCTCTGCATCATTTTACTTGTTGTTGGTTTAAATAAATAGAAGGAAAATTTCATTGAACGGTATAAAAGTACTATTATATACAGTATTTTAGTATTTTTAATAGTGTTTTTTTCTTTTATTAAAATCAATTCGTGATAAAATAGAAAAATTTTTTCAATTCTCAATTCAAGATTGTCTTTTTTTTTAAATTATTAACTTATAAATAGGATGCTTGATGTAGAGGTTGATGGGAAGGCAACATCGTATAAAGTCAGAGAATGACTTCCCTAAAACTTTCTCGTATATTCTTTTGGAATTACGACTGTGGGTGTGTGTGAACACGATTGCTTAAAAACGCAAAATCAAATTTTTTTAAATTTTTCTCATCATTTCCTGGGAAAGGTCTTATCTCTCTCTTATAGGCCAAAAGAAATCCTCCCTCATTTTATGATAGTTGATTATCATTTCTAGAGAAGTCTCTCTTCCCCCCACCCTTTGATTTTTTTCATTATTTTTACCAAATTATTTTAATAACAAATCGACTTTCTTAAATTAAAAAATTTCTTCATACAATTTCTAATTCTCTAAAAAAGACGGTCTTATAAAATTATTTCACTTCGAATTTATCCCTAATAAATAAATAAATACAAAAAATAACACTTGAAAGTATTTTATTTTATTAGGGATGAGTTTTAAGGCTGGGTAAATAAAGGGAGTCTTTTAATAGTTATTTAATTTCGAATTAATTCCCAACAGAATAAAAACCCGTTAGTTTGCAAGTGAATGGAATTTTTATAAATAGAGAATTTATTTGATGATTTTTTTTTTCTTGGGCGCTCCTCTGAGCAATGCTATTTCTCTATCGATCGATGTCTGCTTGTTTGATGGTTGCCTGCATGTCAGGCGGTTTGTTTTTTTAGTTTATTTGAGTCGAGACATGAGTCAGTCGTTTGGG
This sequence comes from Euborellia annulipes, assembly GCA_023213315.1. NCBI lineage: Eukaryota > Metazoa > Arthropoda > Insecta > Dermaptera > Anisolabididae > Euborellia > Euborellia annulipes. The sequence continues at coordinate 7,458 of JAKCPI010023702.1, read as the reverse complement.
CTTCTTTCTCAATCTCTCTCTCGTGTGTTTAGTTTTTTTTTTTTATATTGTGTTATTTGTGCAAATAAGAAGTTCATCCCCCAACTCATTTACTCCCGTCTGGTCATCTTATTATTACGGTAATGATTCTTTTCATATCTCATTTGCATAATGAATTAAATTTCTATTTTCAATTTTTTTTCTCTCTTAAAATATATTAATAAAATTATCCAATTTTTAAATACAACGCTATGATAGAGTCGTGTACCTCAGGGTGGAGGGTGTGAAAGGGTGTAAATCAACCCTTCTAATAATTTTTTTTCTTAAAAATGAAATTTAAAATAGAAATTTTTTTTTTTTTTGTAAAATGTTTACATTTAAGCAAATGGATTACTTTCGCTCCTTACTCACCCTCCACCCACCTAACAGAGAATTTAGCTCTCCTATAATCTCTATAATAATATTTAATAAGAATTTTTTTTTTCCTTAATTTCATAGCCTTTAATAAGAAATTATTATTAAATAATTGAAAATAGAAATCTTAAACTTTTATCTCTCGTCAATCGTATAGTAGTAATAAGTGAGATTTTTAGATATGGAATTTTTTCTTCACTGTCTGAATGCATTCTTTTCTTAAACAGTTTCCCCACTCGCCCCCTCTAATTATAAGTTTAAACAATTCAGATGATTTTTACTTTCTTTTACCCTATATATTGAAATATATATAGAGAGAAAGTATTGTTTATTAATTTGTTTTTACAAATTTTTTTATATTTTTACTCTTTGATTGATTATTTAATGTAGAAATAGGGGTGTTTTTTCTGAAGGTGGTGGGTTAAAATAGCCATTATAATAAAATTCTCTCATTTAAATTAAAAAACAGATAATTTCTAAATATCTTAATTTTTCTAATAAATTTCTCCATTTCTTCATCCCTTATTAATTAATGATTAAAAATGTCAAGAGGGATGAATATATATTCATCTGTTTTTTTTTTTTTCTATTAAAATTTTCCATAAATTTTTTCTTTTTAAAAGGCAAGATTTGTTAAAATAAAAAAAAAATATCAAAAAGAAACAAACCCTTAAGAAAATTGGACAAAAAAGAATTATACCTTTCAAATTAGAAAAAAATTAATTTAAAAAAAAATATATTATTTTTTAATTATCCATTAATAATATTAATTCCCCATTTGAAGCTAATCTAAATATTCGATAAACATACTAATATACTTTTATAATGAATATTTAAAATGAGAAAGGAAAGGATTAAGGGAAAATAAAACAATTATTTAATAAAATAATATTTAATAAAAAAAAATATATATTTCTTTGTTTCAGAAGAGAGGGCTTAAAAAAGCAAATCAATCTGCGTCAAAAGGGTCAAGGGGTCAGTCGATTGAACTCGTCTTTCTGCAAAGTGCCTCTCCTCTATTGCGATTCTATCAGTGTGAATAAAACGTCACACACACCTACTCTCTCCACAATTAAAAGGTATTTATAATATGCATATTTCAATTGGGTTAACATTTTAGTTTTATTTAAATATTTATAAATTTATCCTTTGTCTAAAAACTTGAAACCAGAGGGTGTAATAGGGTGTACATCTTTAATATCATTAATATTTTTCTTTAAATATAAGTGTAAAAAAATCGTTTATCAATATTATTTTTTGTAAACTCTTTTTTTCTACACACAAACACATTAATCATATTTAATAAGAAAAAATAATAATTTTTAATTTTTATAGGGGAGTTCGAAACCAGCTTGCCGCAAATAATCCAACCGAAGTCTCCTCTTTGAGTAGGAAAGGGGGAAGAAAGTCTCACCCCATAGACACAAAGGGCCCAAGTGCCTTAAAAATGAGGATGTCTCCGACTTGGCTAACTCGGAACCTGCCGATAGGTGTGGAAAATTTCGTTGAACGATATAAAATTACTTTTATTTTTATCTATTCACTCTAGGACTAATAATAAAATTCATTTTTTTTTTCTTTTATTAAAATCAATTCGTGATTTGAAAAACTAGAAAATTTTTTAATTCTCAATTCAACATTATCTTTTTTAAATTAAATATAGGCTATTAGAGAATTTGGCCCGGGTTTGTGTTTATAAATTGAATGCTCGATGTAGAGGGTGATCAGAAGGCAACATCGTGAAAAGTCAGAACAATTGGGGAGGAGGATTAATAATAATATAATTTAAATTAGCTAAGGAAATGTTCCTTTGGCAAATAAAAAAAATTTATTTAAATAAAAAAAAATGTTATCAGAATCATTCTTGCTCAATTGTTAGTTCTCATTATAGTATTATTAAGTAGCCCCGGGGCCCATCAAGTCTGTCTGCGACCCTGTATTTATAATATTTCTTCAAGTAATTAGGAAAGGAAATGTGGGTTAAAATAAAATCATTTTGATGATGATTAAATATTAACTTAGGAAACAGTATTTAAATTTGAAAATAAATGGATATTTAATTAGGATATAATTAATTAATTATATTTTCTTTTGTTACAGCATCTCTTCATGTGTCTCATGGAAACGAGTCGAAGTCTGCTAAAACAAATCAACATGCAAATGAGGGAGCATCAAAAAGAAGCGAAATCTCAACACGTATACTCTTTGTTTTATTAATATAATCATCGACATTGTCGCTCGAGCATCCATCTAAGCGCTCTCCGAGCTCTCCATGCACTAGGTAAGTCCAGACATTCAACTTTTTTCAATTTATCTCATCATTTCCTAGGAAAGGTCTTTCTCTTTTAAAATCTCTCTTACCTATAAAAATCCTCCCTCATTTTATCTTTGATTATCATTTCTTTAGAACCCCCCCCCCCCCTCTCCCCCTTTGATTGTGTTACCAAGAGATTCCTTTTTGAGAGGGATTCGAATTTTTTTTATTATTTTTGCCTTATTGTTAATTGTTTTAATAACAAATCAACTTGCTTGATTATGAAAAAATATAAAATTCAAAAATTTCTTCTTACAAATTTTAATTCTGTATGGGAAATACTTCAAATAATAATTAAAAAAATTATCTGCTTTCTATATTAGGTCTATAGAAATGAATGGGGTGGCAATTTTTAAATTATTTCTATTCGTAAATATTTAATTACCCACTAGCGCTGAGAACAATCGTTTATATTTATTCATTATTATTCGTGACTACTCTTACCCTCTATATGAAATATATATAGTGAGAAAATATTGCGATCATTTAATATTCAATTTATATTTTTTCAAAACTAAACCAAAAAAAATTTTTTTTTTAATTACCAACTTGATTTGTTTCTAATGGGTAAGATATAATAATTCCTTTTTGTCTAATCTAAAAAAAATATTTTTTTCTCTTTGGTTGGTTATTAAATGTAGAAATAAGGGTGGTTCTGGCGGAGGTGGGTTAAATTAGCTATTGAATCAAATCAATTATGTAAAATCCCCAATAGAATCATCAATTAATTTGAAGAATTCTATTGTATGATAGAACAGAGAGAAAAATATAAAATTTTTTTAATTAATCCAACAAACCTCTCAATTTTTCCTCCCTTGTCAATTAATTATTGATTATGCCGCGGGAGGTGTAGGAAGCAAATTATTTTCATATATATATTCATCTTTTCTATAAAAATTTCCATTAAAATCATTCGATTTTCTTTTTAAAAATAACAAAATCAACAAATATTCTTCTACAATCAATTTTTCAAATTCATTAAGCAGTAGGCTATAGAAATTAAACAAAATATTCAGAAAATAACGCTTAAAAAATTTTTATTTATTGATAAACGGGGTGGGTAAATAAATTGAATCTCATAAAAATCAATTATCTCCTTTTTATATTAGGTCTATAGAAATTATTGGTAGGGCAATGAGTAAATTCTTTCTATTCGGGGGGTGTGTTTTACGGTTAGGAAAATAGAGTTATTTAAAAATTATTTCACTTCGAATTTATCCCTAATAAGTAAATAAATACAATAAAAAACACTTGAAAGTATTTTATTAGGGGTAAGTTTTAAGGGTGGGTAAATAAAGGGAGTCTTTTAATAGTTATTTAATTTCGAATTTATTCCCAACCAATAAAAACCCGTTAGTTTGCAAGTGAATGGAATTTTTATAAACAGAGAATTTGATAATTTTTTTTTCTTGGGCGTTCAGAGAGCAATGCTATTTCTCTATCGATCGATGTCTGCTTGTTTGCTGGTTGCCTGCCTGTCAGGCGTTTTGTCTTTTAATAGTTTATTCGAGACGAGACACGACTCAGTCATTTGGGATCCTCTCTCAATCTCTCTCTCTCTCTCGTGTGTTTAGTTGCTTTTATATTGTGTGTGCAAATAAAACGTTCATCCCCCAAACTCGTTATTCCCCGTCTGGTCATCTTATTATTACGGTAATGATTCTTTTCATATCTCATTTGCATAATCAATTAAATTTCTATTTTCAAATTTTTTTTTTTCTCTCTTAAAATATACTTATAAAATTATCCAATTTTTAAATACAACGCTATGATGAAGTCGCCTTGTCACCCACCCTCCGCCCTTCTAACTGAGAATTTAGTTCTCCTATAATATTTAATAAGAAATTATTATTAAATAAATGAAAATAGAAATTCTCAAACTTTTATCTCTCGTCAATGGGATAGTAATAAGTGAGATTTTTAGAGGTGGAATTTTTTTTTTCACTGTGTGAATGGATTCTTTTCTTAAACAGTTTCTTCACTCGCCTCCTTTAATTATGAGTTTCATCATTTCCATCATTTCAGATGATTTTTTTTTAAATTGTTTTTACGGTATGATCGATCGAAATTACTAGGATTCCTTACCGTTAGAATTTTTTCTAATTTTTTGTGATTAAAAATATTTTTCTCTTCGATCGGTAATGTAGTGTAGTAATAGGGGTGTTTTTTTTTTTTTTTTTTGAGGTATTGGGTTAAAATAGCCACTGATTCAATTATTATTATATAAAATTCTTTATCATTTTATTAAAAGAACAGACAATTTCAAAATATCTTAATTTTTCTAATAAACCTCTCATTTGTTCATCCCTTTATCAATTAATAATAATAATATATATGGTAAAAAAAAAATAAATATTTCTTTGTTTCAGAAGAGAGCTCCTTCTGCGTCAAGGGGGCCAAGGGGCCTGTCGATTGAACTCATCTCTCTGCAAAGTGCCTCTTCTCCAGTGAGATTCTATTAGTGAGAATAAAACATCACACACACCTCGTCTCTCCACAATTAAAAGGTATTTATAATTTGCATATTTCACTTGAAGAAAGGGTTAACATTTTATTTTTATATTTTCTTTCTTAAAACATTTATAAAATTATCCTTTGTCTAAAAACTAGAAACCAGAGGGTGTACATCTTTAATATCATTAATATTTTTCCCTTAATATTAAGATTAAAAAAATCGCTTATCAATATTATTTTTTATTTTTGTATAAACTCTCATTCTACACACAAACACACGAATCATATTTTGATTATCATTTAAAGCCAGGGGCGGATTAATGCAATTTTGTCGGGGAGGGGGGGGGGGCGATTTTTTTTTATTTAAGGATTTTGTCGGCATCTATGGCCATTTAGACCCTTTTCCTATCTATTTAAATTGATTGGTAACAAATTCAATTGAAATTAAAGACCGGAAATCATAATTTCTTTAGATTAGTTAGGGGTTTATTTTTTAATGTGAATGAAATAAAACTTGTCTGTCTTAGCATTTAATAATGTAATGTGCTTAAAATAATAATAGAAAAAAAAAGAATTTGGATTAAATTGCTTGTGCAAATCCAATTTAAAAAAAAAAAAAAAAAAAAAAGAATTGCTTTAATATTTATTTATTTTTGGAAACTCGGAGCACAAATTGCTATCACGAGTCGTCAGTCAGTTGCTTTCTTGTTGATCCTGGAGTCAGGTAGATTCCCTGAAAAGTGTTTAGCTTCTCTTATATTGTGTTTATATAGGGTGTAATCGGGTTCACATTGTTCCTTCTCATTTTAGTATCGTTTATTAATATTATTTTTTATTTTTTTTTTGTAAAACTCTCCCTTTTTAATCATATTAAATAATAATTTTTATTTTTACAGGGCCAACTATCGCTTGAAGTTGACTCACCGACCTTGTCATTTGGGCACCCCATCTCAGCGCACTTCCAGTCTCTCTGTACCTAGTAAGTCCTCACTATCAAATTTTTTCAATTTATTAGTTCATATCACAAATATTAATTTCATTTTCTTGTAAAGGTCCCTCTCTCTCTTCTGTTTTATCGGTAATGTAATAGGGGTAGTTTTTTTTGGAGATAGGTTAAAATAGCCATTGAATGAAATAAATTATATAAATTCTTTATCATTTAATTTAAAGAAAAAACTATTTCAAAATATCTTAATTTTTCTAAAGAAACTTCTCCATTCTTCATCCCTTATCAATTAATTAAATATGTCGATAGGGTTGGATGGGGCAAATTACTTGAATATATATCTATAAAAATCACTCAATTTTTTTTTAATAGAAAGAAATTAGAAGCACATCAAGTACTTAATTAAAAAAATTATTTTCTAATATTCCATTACTTGAATGAAGTGAGGTAAAAATTATAATTAAAATTGTATTAATTCCCCATTTGAAGCTATGCTAAATACCCGATAAACATACTAATATACTTTTATATTTAAACATGAGAAAGGAAAAGATTACGGGAAAATAAAACAATTATTTAATCAAATAATCTTTATTGAATACTTAAAATATGATGATAGAAGACGATTAAAAAAAAAATATATTTCTTTGTTTCAGAAGCGAGCAAATCCATCTGCGTCAAGGGGTCAAGGGGCCAGTCGATTGAACTCGTCTTTCTGCAAAGTGCCTCTCCTCTATTGCGATTCTATCAGTGTGAATAAAACGTCACACACACCTACTCTCTCCACAATTAAAAGGTATTTATAATATGCATATTTCAATTGCATAAAGGGTTAACATTTTAGTTTTATTTAAATATTTATAAAATTATCCTTTGTCTAAAATCTTGAAACCAGAGGGTGTAATAGGGTGTACATTAGGGTGGCTCTTATTTTTCAAATGATTTTTAATTTTTACAGGGGAGTTCAAAACCTGCTTGCCGCAAATAATCCAGCCGAAGTCTCCTCTTTGAGTAGGAAAGTGGCAGAAAGTCTCACACCCCATAGACACAAAGGGCCCAAGTGCCTTAAAAATGAGAATATCTCCGACTCAGTATGATTTTCTAATACCTTTCATTAATTAAAATTATTTTTCTATTAACAAAATAATTTTTTTTTACAGTAGTTTAAATCAAGAAAAAAGATAAGAAATTACAGCATACAGCAAATATATTTAATATTTTAATAGAAATGACAAATAATTAAAATCTTTGTTCCAGGATCTCCTGATAAGGAATTTGGCATCACGAAGGATGGATAAATCATACGGAAATGCAGCCACATAAAAGAGGTAAAATAACGTTTTTAATTTTC